>BMAV01009280.1:146793-242459 GCA_019973955.1 Trichonephila inaurata madagascariensis
TTTATAGACACGGTTGTTTTGGATGATTATACGATACTTTAATGATAATGAATAAAAATTAATTACCACTTAATGTTGTGATTCTGTCATATGTATGTATATTCATATCTATATGAATTGTAACTATTTAATAAAAATTAGCTAAAATAAAAATTTTCTTTGTTGATTTAAGTAGGAATTGACTTGTAAAAAACATTTTATCACTTGTTTAACTTTAAATCTTTATAAATGATTTTATTTACAGTACCGCGGTAGACATTCCTAATTTCGATGCAATGAATCTTTGAGTCAAGTGGATTTCTTTTTAGGATTAAGGACTTCCGTTTTCTTGATAGTTGCCTGCGTTCGTACAATCTTAGAATGGTAATTCGTTGTCATGCATTCATTTTTTCTTTAGACTAGATGTCTTTTCTTTCAAATTTAATTTTTTTCTAAATACCTTTTTCTAATGCAATAACTGAGATTTTTACACCGCTTTTTAATTTGTTGATAAAAATATTTTTTCCCGGAAAGTGCAGTTATGTAACCTTTGAACAATCCATAAATTTTAGGAGACATTTTCAAGATAAAATTCTTCTGTTACATTCCAATCAAAAGAAAACATAAGCAGAGCATTGTTCTGAAGTTACCAACCTTTTATCTTAAAATGCAACTGAGAAAATAAATTACAAAATCGTTTCCATAAAGTGCGAATGACCTTCTTTATAAATTATGATTATAGTTTAATATAATTTACTTATTAAATTAACACTTTATGTATGCATTTGTGTATCATTTTTAAATAGGAATTCATTATTCGCTATTTTTCTTCCAACTAATTGGGAAATTGAGTGAAGTATATTTACATGAGTACATATATTTGCACTAACATTAAAATGAGGTAGAAATATTTTCTGCTGAATTATATGTGTTACACAGTAATTTAACATTCATGGAGAAATTATTCAACAGTTAACATTCTGAAAATTATCGTCACTGACAAAGGAATTCAATGAATTTTAATGTTACCAAACACGCAAAAGGAATCCACACTTTGAAAGTATAAAATTACTGCTAAATTCGCCATTTAAATTGCTTTAAGGCTCTTCTGCTCATTTGAAAAGGCAATAATCATGTAAATTTAAGCACTTACTTAAATCTACTGTGCTAGTGATGCTGTAAAATATTGTTTGCTATATTAAATGCTTTAAACGGATTTATTACAATTTGTATGTTGAATTTGGAAAAGGATGCCTTTCAACAGTATTTTACACAGCTTAGAAAGACTCACACTGGAATGAGGTTTCTCTCATTTTATTCTCTTCTTTTGACTACTCTTAAATTAATGCAAAAGCGATCCCACACACATATTTAACTTCTTTTTACATAAAACTTTTTGATAATTGAATATTTTTCCTTCGTATTCCTTAAAAAAATAAAATGCAATCTAAAATATATTCATAAAAAAACACCTTTCATCTCTAAAAAAGTAGTATTTCAGTGATACCGATTGTTCTACTCTTCTTTTTTCAAGGACAAAAAAACAAGGATCCTTTTTTCCCCCGACAAAAAACAGATTTGAAAGTATAATATTTCAATAATTTCAAATAAAGTATTATTAACAAAATAATTGTGCTCTTTTGTGTTGAAAACTGTTCTTTTCAAAAGCTTGTATAGAGCAATTAAATGAAGTGTGGTTCAATGCCTAAAAAGGTGCAAATACTGCAAAATAATGACAATAAGAAAGTTCAAAAGAACCCCACTCTAACATTTCTCCAGATATAAAGTTTTGAATTTTTATTTTTAGGCTATAAATGATTTTAATTCATTTTATTTATTTTTTCATAATATTTGAGCTCTATAAAAGCAAACAACCTTAATTTTTTTTAACCCTTTAATTGCCACTGGAGTTTCTATCCATTTCGCTCACCCAGACATATATATGTCTTACCAAATTATGATGGCTGAAGATAGCCTAGTGATTAGAGCATCGGACTCTCGACCGGAAGACCTTGGTTCGACGCCCGATGCCACCAAATACCCTCCGAGTACACACGGAGTACCTGCTCGTTAAATCAGTGGGTCCGAAAGTCTTGTGGACGGTCGAAGCAGGAACCACGGGGGATGGGGGCTGAAGAGTATTTCCCTCCCCTTCAGTTCCAAGCCTAAAATGTGGAGGTGGAGATAGGTGGTGTCGCCATCTATTGTAAAGAAGTCCAGCCTGTCTCAAGCAATGGCAACTTTCATTCCTTCCCTGAGGGAGGAACATGACGACAACAACAACCGAAATGCGATTCTTTTTTTTTGCGCTCCAGTCAGTAAAACTATTCCGAAGACTGGAATGCAATATAAAATGACCTTGACAGTGTTTGCGAAGGATCTATTTGTATTAGATAAAAATTTGCTTATTTTGTTTTTTCTTTTCCCTAAATACACCGCATACACGTGCCTATGAGAAAAGAGGTTTCACTGGGAAGGAAAAATTGCGTTACATTTAATCGGCAGTTAAAGGATTAACTACAAATAGATGAATTTACCCCCAGAAAAGACTGAGCAAACATAGTAAATAGTATTATAGAAGCGGCAGTAAAGGTGTCCAATTTTTTTTCCTTTCTGAGTTTCAATAAAATATTTAAAACCCTTAAAACACAACAACACTTTTAAATTTAATTAGAATTCGGATTCGTAACTTACATTCTTGTACATTATTAATTGTATTACATTTTCCTTGACGCAAATACGATATCCCTTGCATACAAAAATGGAGATTATCCACGTTCTGTCTACTACAGGGATGAGGGAGTTTCGGAGCAGATGCAAACGGCTTCTAGAAAGGTCCTTTTCAAAATTCGTCTGAGGAAATATTTTGCCTAATCTTTTGAGAGAGTTATGGATAACAATCAAAAAGTAGCAGAATGGCATGAAGTATTTTCGTATGTTCTAAGGCAGGGGGTGAACCTTTATGGATCAACGAGGTGAGGGTATCGACGAGGGTATAGAGGGTATTTAATGAGGTATAGATGTGCCATCAAATAATTTTGACTTGTGATTATTGGGAAAATTATAAAACTAAATACTAACCACTCAAACCTCTTTTTATGTGCTACGAAAAAATACATTTTGTACTTTATAGTAGTAAATGTTTTAGTTATACACTTTTATTTTAAATTATATAAAGTAACGTTAGCGTGATTTTTGTTGCAGATTAGATGACAAATAACTTATATTCGGATTGTAAGATGTTAGTTTTAGTAGAATGTATGCTGAATTGGAGTCATCTTCCAAATGGTTTCTAAGCGAGTCTTTAATAGCATTCATCTCGGAAAATAATGACTCACAGGCGTTGGTAGATGAAAATACGGTTAAAATAGCATGGTCCAACTTTTTGAAACAGTTTAATGCGTCTGAAATCGAATTCCAAGTTTCCATTACCTACATTTTTACTTATATTGCTTGTTAATCTTTCTGTTTCAATCAATTCCAACTTTTTTCTTCGTTCAATAAATTTTTGAATCCCTTTAAACTAGACTGAAAATCATTTGGTTGCATTTCAAGTTTTTCAATTTCCCACCAATCCAATTGGGACTAGTTCAATTCTATAAATGAAGTCACATCAGGGTACACAAGAAACTTGAGCATTTTCGATAATTCTTTCAACTGAGAAAATCTCGCTGAAAACTTCAACCGATAACTCACGTTTGTTCGTAATACTTCATATTGTACTTTGTTATTTTGAATTAAAATACAAACCGTTTGGGTTACTGGTGTGCCCAAAATATTGTGTCGCGGGCCATCAGTGACACGTGTGCCATTGGTTCGTCATCCCTGTTCTAAGGAATGGGTTGATATGAAGTAGGATTTTCTTAGTTATTTTGAGTTCCAGACGCAATTTTATAAGAAATTAAAGAAAACGATTTACTTTAACTTGCTTATTATAAATTGTTGCGTAGATCGGGATTCGTAGATTTTATGTTATCAGCCCTAAAGAACAAAACAGTTATTCAAGAAGCGATGAAGTTTATTGTCTAAAAATAATCTTTAAAATACAGGATTCATCAGTAAAATTCACACGAAAAAAATTTCAAAAGGTTGTCACACTTTCTACAGCACTCAGACAAAACTATCAATGTTTGTAAATACAAGTACGTAATGATAAAGATTATCCGCAAGCAATCATTTGGCCATAGACAACTGAAGACTTTAACAGCGAAAGTAGTTGTAACTCTGTTACAGCATCCGACCGCTATTTATAGTCACAAAATCAGTTTACGTCAGTCATGACGTCATAGACTTCTCCAGAAATTTCGAGAATCATCCATATGGTAGTAAAAATACCAAATATATTCCCCAAATCGCCAAAAAAAATGTCAACTGGGCTGAATCGCTAATATTTACCCAAGTTCCCACTAAAACGCTTAAGATTCGCCTGTCAGTAAAAAAAAAAAATACGAGTCGCTGCCATCGGAATCGACAGAAGAGAAGAGTACAACATGGAGAGAGTATTGGAGAGAATGGCGGTTATATATACTTTCGTGAGTATTGAAACAAAATGATCTTAACTAAATTTAATGTATCGTAGTTAGTTTCTTTTTATGTTGTGCTTGTTTTGTGTGTGTGTGGCTGTATATGGAACAATAAACCTTTAGCCACTAAAGATGGACCGACTTTATTTGTGCCTGGTAAATAATGGAACTTTAGTTCAAAGATCCAACAACCAAAACGGGAATATTATTAATGCTATTATAATGTAATGGACGAAGTTGATTGGGAATATATTAAGTTTATATGATAAATAAAAACAGCAGAAAATAATATTAACATAATAAACCTGAATATTTAAATTATTTACACGGTTTTATGATAAAATTAAACATGAATTACCTCATAATTCAGAACACTATATTAGGACTTCATTTTGCTTAATAATTTAAAATAAATTATTCAAAATTTCTAACCAGTTACAAAACATAATTCCAAAAACGTCAATGTTATAAATCATATCGAGGTACTTGCATTTACGAAAAGGTAGGTAATTTTTTCCCTATTTTCAAATACATATCACCTCTGTCTGAAAAAAAAAATAAGAGTTACCCCCATTCAGATGACCGCAGGACCCAATAAATAAAAGTAGAAAAAATGATTTCTGTGATCTTTCTTCTTCGGGGTAAAATATCATTCATAGAGATATAAATCTTTATTTAAAGATGATGGATGGAATCACCATGCCCCATTATTTTCGCCTGAAATAGATGCGATAACAATTGTTTTATTCTCGGGGCATTTCTTCTGTGTTAAGGTGGAAAATAGCCAATATCTGTTTATAATGGTTGAGTAGGTGGTTGACGTTGACGTGAACGTCAAATTAAATGGTTTTTTTTCTTAAGAAGCGTAATAGAGAGTTCAGTAAGATTATATGTAGTAATGTGTAAATGATTAAGGATTTAAGTATTATCTTTGTTTTTCAAATGAAATAATGTTCAAAACATTTGGCATTCTATGTTTCATCATAATCTAGAACAGGGATGTCGAACCAATGACACGTGTGCCACTCATGCTACGCGAAACAATATTTAAAATGATATAAAAGAGTTTGCATTTTGTGAAACTTGACCTTTTCTATACGCATATAAATTTTAAAACCTAACCTATGAATTTTTAAACGTGACCACTATTTTGGTCACCACTGTATATATTGGACACATGAGACTCACGCAATCACTCAACACGAGATCACTGGAACAATTTGTCTTACTGAATTGAAATTTCGCAGACATGTTCCTTCTGTTGAATATTGATCTGTTAAAGACGGGTTAACTAAAACTGACTTCCAAGGAGGATTTCGGGAACATCATAGATAGAAAAAAAAAATCAATTTTTGAGATATTAGACTAAGAGACTAGAAATCTGGCAGGCATGCTTCTTTCACTAAGCAGAGATTCTGAAAAAGGAGTTTTGAGGGGGAAAAATTCAAATTGATTAAAGCGGCATTACATAATTAAAAGAAATCTTTTTTGGCTACAGGATCTACACACTAGAAATTTGGCGGACATATTTGTTTTCTTGAGTAGAGATCCATGAAGAATGAGTTTTGTGGTAATTAACTTTCAAGAGAGGTTAAGGGGGTGTTATAAATAAAAAAAATCTCATTTTTTAACTATAGGACTTAGAGATTTGAAATCTGGCACGCGTGTTTCTATTGTTGAGTCTATATTGGCTAAAAATGGTTTTTGTGGAAATCGTATGTAGTTTACATGGAAATGTAAAAATAAATATGCTTTAGCTGTAGAAATTCAATTTCTGTCCTTTTAATAACAAGAGGCGAGGGAGTATAAAAATACTTTTCTGAACAGTCGAAACCTTACTGATAGAACTTAGATATATAAATACCCCTTAAAAACAATATTCATACATCATGATATAACCAGAGAAGAGGGAGGTTGACTGCCAGCATTGTATAAATATTATCATTAGATTTTCCCTTTAATTTTTTAAATAAATAAAATTCCCAAGACTATGTGAAAATCAAGAGATTTACATTAACAACTGAAAATAGATCTTCAACAATACCTCAACTTACGCGAATGCGATTTTCAGATCTCGTTGATCCGTCTGCTTGAGCGCTGCACAACTTGATTACTTACTCTCTGCTTTCTGTTTATATATTGTACATGTTTTTGGGGTATGTTTGTATGGCTAAATTTTTCAAATAAGTGAGATTTATTGCAAAATCTTGGAATGAAGTTTCTCAAAAAACTTTAAATCGTTTCTAGAAAAAACAGTGTCCATTTTTCCGTCACTGAAACTCGGGCGGAGCAGTATTACAGCCTGATAAAGTTGGTAATGTGATGAAAGATAGTGAGGGGTGAGGATGGTGATGTCGTTAAAAAGGACTGCTGGATTTCCACAATCAGAAGTTGGCAATTGATCTGCTCATAGAGATGTAAGCTCAAAGCCATGAAGAATCTTTGTATAGACTCCAACAAAGAACGTATTTCTTCAACAAAATAAGGAATACAAAAATACTAGCATGTTACAAGGAAATTTTATTGGAGAAAAAAGGGTGTGTGCCTATCACCACTCGATAGATGTGATAACTTTAAATTTTTTAATGTTATTTCAAGGATTATTTCGGTGAATAAAAAACAAGGGGATATTAGTATTGTCCTATAAAATTATTTATTCATATCTCTGTAATCATAAAATAATACTTTTGTGCAAAATATACAATTATATTTGGGAATTAATTATATAAGAGGAAACGATAGGTTTATGGTAGCTGGAATAGGTTATAAATCCTTTAGATTCAAAATTTTATTTAAATATCTATAAAAAACACTCCATTAAGCGTTGCTCCGTACTTTCGCGTGCTTCATTTGGATCATTTTACATAATTAACTTGAACTGTGATTTTTAAAAAAAAATCAACTAAAGGTTTTGATTTGACTTTTGAAATAGTCATTTTAAAATTTCCACTTAAAATCATAGGTAATTTGTTCAGAAGACCCGATCCGGCTTTGACAATTTTGTTTGTAATTTAGCAATATTCAATTCTATCCATGAATTAATTTAAGCAAAGGGATAGTAAGACAGGTAGTTGATTGGGAAGAGAGGAATCTAGGTCAAAACCTTTAAAAAAGGGATTTAATCGGAAGATTTATATCACATAATCTCTGGCTTATACTAGCTCTTTTGTCATTGTATGGCAGTTTTGTATAAATATATCCAGTGCTTCTGCATGGAAAGTCTTCTTAATTATATTTTGTTTTCTTTTATTTAAATTATTTAATGAAACTTTTTCTTAATACCTGTATACTTAATTTTGTTATTTTAAATTTTTAATTGTTTAATTTTCTTTTTAGATTCAAAGTATATTTAAATAATGAGATTAATAGAACTATTTGTTCATTGCTATTCCAATTCGCTTACAAAAATACATTTTTATTCTTAAGATCTCTGCAATATTGCTAATAATAATTATACTATTTACTTAGTCCTATAAAAATTTGACATTTTTCTACATTTTATGTTTCATTTTAGTGTTGGATTTATCTTTCTATCTAAGTATATTTTTTAAAAATATTATGTTTCAGTTTCATGCTTCAACTAGGATTAGAAAGAATTCCGCATTCATTTCCGTAGAAATAGGTGGTGGGGGAAGCCCCATTTTACTTTTTTTGGCGTCTTAGCGGGGGGGGGGCCAAACTACCGCGTTTTAGAGAGGTGAGGAGTGTACGTCCCTCCTTTCCTTTTTAAGGGTGTGTATATCCGACTAAAGGCGGAAGAGCGTTACATACCCGAGCGTGACGTTCATTCTAGTTCAATCTCCAGCAAAACGTGTCAAAGTTATCACTTCAAAAATTCTGTGAGACGGCAGACTAATGTGTTTGATATTATGAAACCTTCAACATAAAAACAAGTTTTATAAAAAAATCTTATTTAAGTCAAGAAAGAAAATTTTATTTTAGTTAATTAATTTTAATAAGAAAATAAATATTTTAAATAAACTTTATTGACATCAAGTGTCATCCAATACAATTTAAAAATAATATATTTGATCTTGTGTGGTGCCATCTGTTGCAACTAATTCTAAATTCGTCAGAAAAAATGTAGAATAAATTTAAAATTAAAAAGCAAAATTTAATGAAAGATTTATTCTTTGAAAAAAAATTATTAACATCATGTGTCATCCACTACAAGCTTAAAAAAAATGTATTTGAGATTGAGTGGATAGATAAAAAGTATTTTGTTAAAGATTGGAAATTTGAATGATATATATATATAGCATAATAAAATAAGAAATCAATTGAAAAAGTTATAAAAACTACAAAGCCTAAGAAGAGTTCAAGAGACACAAAAAATGTAGATACAAAAAGAGTCTTTAGACTAAACTGGAGACCTATTATGATTTCTAGAGCTGTCGCTGAGTTATGCCATCTATGTAGGGTTAAGCAATGCTTTAGGGATCCCCCTTTCCCTTACAGCAGAAATTTTCGACATAATGGAAATAAAAGCCCTGTTGAAAAGTTAAGTCAATTTTGAACACACGTGGATGATAAACCAGACAGTATAAAGTAAAGTGAAATTAATAAAATAGGACAATAATGTTCCTCTTATGTATATATATATATATATATATATATTATCAGTCCCCAGACCTTCTGGTAAATGATGTAAGACGTCATCTTTAAAATGTCTGTGCTTTATTATTTTTCAATCGTAATTACTCCAACATGGCGGTCATTTTGAGCCCAATCGGATGAAACAAAAGACATCATAACAGCGAGGAGTGGTCAGTTTTTTTTATCTCGTATATGCTCTGTCTACATCAGAGCTCACTCTGCCTTTAAGTAGTTCTATTCAGCCTCAAATCCCTACACGGCAGTAAAGAGTTAGCTCTATTTTTATTTATTATTCCATTAATTTTTAAGTTAAACTTCTCAGATGTGACTTATATATATAGGGAGGGTGTGAACTAATAGTAGAAATTGAATGAATAACTTCGGTTTGCAATTTTGCTTGTGTGTTTTCTAAGATTTTTTCAGCAGTTTTTTCTACATTATTATTTTGTTTCATATCTGGCCTCAACTAAAAATATTTTACATGTATTTATATACAGAATGATATCCCAAACTTACGCGGTTATCACACTATTTTACCTATTCCGAAAGTTGGGGGTATTGCTGTAATGTATTGCTTTAACAGATAAGTATACATCATTCATTAACAGCATGGACAAAGAGAGAAGAATGAAAATCCATTTAAGTTAAGTGTTTGCTCAATCCATTGAAATGAAGAGGGGTGTAGCAATTAAGATAATGGTAGAGTGTGGTTCTAAAAAAAAAATTACGAATGCATTACGAGATTTCCATGTGGATTGTTTTAAGTTACAGTACGGGATAAATTATTGAAAATGTTTAACTAATACTGTAATTTGTAGCTAATAAGTTTGATTTCTAATGTTAATAAAATATAGGTTTCCAAATACAAATCTAAAACACGAATTTTCTTACCCTTAAATAAAATTCTAAATTATTTTTAATATTAAAAGCATAGCAAAAACTTTCAAAAAGTATTCCGTGTCAATAAAATTGAATCAGACAAGTTTTACTATTTGGCTCATGAAAGAAGCATGAGTTATATATTACATAGTTTTTTTTTTATCTAAATTAATACCTAATAAAAAATATTTGTTTTACTTCAAATTTTCTTAATAGATCGGAGTTTTTCTAATGGCTTCAAGATATTCTTTTTACTCCATGAAAAAATGGAAACATATTACAAAAACAAAACAGTTTAAAATCAAGAAAAAGTGAAATAATATTTTTTTTTATTATTATTATTTACATCACCATGGCTTGTATTGTTAAAAATTATTATTATTATGATTATTAAATTATTATTTTATGCATTCAAAATTTTCCATATTTTAATTTATAATTGTAAATCGTAAATAAAAAAGGATCAATTGCTATGTTTTGTTTTATTTTAAATCGTTTCAAGGTTATTGGTTTTTTTGTCACCCTGGGACTAATATTGCTTTATGTGCATATGCTTTTTTTTTAAAGCATGAATGTTTGAAACGTTGAAAAAATAAAAAATAAAAAAAAAAAAAAACAGAATTAAAATAGTGATGAAAAAAACTAATAGCGCTATTTAAATGCACATAAATACCGTCATTCCTGAAAAATCATGCATAATGAAAAGTAGTAACAATGGCCTATGCATAAATTCTATCTTCTCTAAAACAAGTTTTCTTCTGTCCAAAAAATTGCTTCTTTTAGAAAAAACAAAGTCTCAGTGGAATGTCACGGTACAAATATTTAGAAATACTCTATATTCATTCAAAGTTTAACCGTGTATTGTTTCCCATTACCAATGCTACTGAATATCTTATGCGGCTTACAGTTAGAGGCGGTGAAATTTGTTGTGGACGGAGACAGTTGAGTTTGTGCTCCATTCAAGTAAAAAAATAATTTAGCATTCCATCACGCCAGGAGTACATTTTTTAATTTATCTTTAGGAGCCAGTCTATTCTGAATTTTGTTGTCTGCACCTATTTAGGAAATTATTTCTTATACACTTTTACTCGCTTTACCATCAAATATATCGGTGAGTGAGATTATATTTACGTCACACTATAAGGCCACGCAATGGCTACTAGTGACAAAAATGATAGTTTTGAATCTTGGTCAATTGACTAGGACAACACTTGGTCTGGCACCCTCTATCCTATCTTCCACACCCTAACAACGGTAGTACTTTTGAGAATCAACGAATTTAACCTGTCCCTCTACTCGGCGGGCTTTTAGTGGTACTTAGAATTCATGAAATGCAAGCCACGAATTCTTGACATTGACCCCTAGGCCACCTTGACCTCCAAAAATAATTGGTAAGGGCGTCACGACGAGTTCACTGTGATGCCTCTAGGGAAAGATAGGCAATTTTATTTGAAGAAGAAACTGAAAGAGCAGGCGGAAGCAGCTGTCGGAAAATTTCCTATTAGGATGAAACAAATATTGAAGGGCATTATGGTTTTACCCTTTTGCAATTTTAATAATAAATTTCAGAACTACAAAATCTTCATGAGAACATGTTACACTTATGTAATGAATTGTCATGGGTCAAAAAAATACTGTCTGTTTTTCGTTTTTTATAAAACTTTATTTCAAAAAATTAAAAATTCAGGTTATAATGAAATAGGTGGGATAGGTGGTTTAAAATGGTAGAAAACTAATTATACTAGATAAAATGTAGTTGTTCTTAATTATAAAAACCACGTCTTCAAGTAGAACAAGTCATTTGTGCTTCATGGCTTAACAATACAGACAAAAATTATTTTTCTGCTTCAGTATAGTGAAATCCACAGAAAACAGTTGAAATATAGAATCAAAACTCCTCGTTGAACTTCGAAGAATTTTCTATTATAAGATACATTTAGTGTTTTTTTTTTGGTTCTTTCGTTGAACGGAATCAAAAAATTTTTAATGCATACAAAGGTATTCTATCAATACCTTACTAAAATTTATGAAGATACTTTAAAGTATCTTACTCGTAAAGGTAAGCTATCCATACCTTATTTTTTTCTTTTTATTTATTTCTTATTAACTTTTTTTTCAAAGGCACATGAGAACTAAGGCCTACTGTGACCATCCCAGTATACGTAACCATTGTTTGCTAAGGTGCATGAGTAGATGTCCGATCAGGTGGTCAGTCTGAAGCTAGACCCTCAGTGTTTAAGTCCCCAAGCAAGCTTAGTACTCATTTATCTACCCAATGCAGTAGGGATAAAAGGCTGAGTGGACTTTGCCCAGCCCGGCAATAGAAACCGGACCTGTGGTGAGGAATCGTGGAACGTTACCATTCGATCCTTTAATAAATAAAAGCGTAAAATATATTTAAGCGGGTTAAATATCAAAAATCTGATACATATCTAATTCATTTTCATCCAAACAAACAAAACGCAATGGTCATATTAAAGGTGTATTATAAACTAGAAGATCAATATGTTGTTAATTAAATCTTACTTTGACTAGGCTTGTCGCTTTATTATTGTAAAAAATATCAATTTAATAAGATTTTTTTAGAAATATCACAACTGTTTTCAAATAAAGAAAAGCATTATGGACATAAAAGTTTTAATTTCCTGCACTATGTTATAAGATAAATCGGTACTTACATATTATGGCAATAATTGTCAACGTTCAGGTAACTCACCAAGTTGGCAATACCAATTTCGAATGTTTCGCGAGCGCTGAATTGGCAATCATGTGATGCGTTTCATATAATATCACCAAAAGGTTGTGATAAAATGCAAGTACTAATAAATCTAATTTAACATTGTAGATCAATTATTAATAAGACAACATATCCATTAAATATTAGTAGTTAAGATAATTTAATTTTTATACGTAATGTCTAAAACCGACGAGTAAAAAACATTCGTGAAATATATTAGTTTGAACTAACTAATTTTGCTCATTCTGTATTTTCTGTTCAGTTAATTTTGTTTCTTTCAGTATTCGAAAATGAGAGTAAAAGGAATCATGAAAAAAGTGAATTTAAATTGTTGAAACTTTTAAATAACTTCTTTATGATAACTTTTAAGACTACTTTAAAATAATCAAGAAATTAGTTTGATAAAAAAATTATTAATTACCATAAAAAACTAATTTTTTTTTGTAAACTTGTCTTCTCTAAGATATACAATCCATTTTAGTGCAGTATGAAAATAAAACTAAAATTATTCCTAACTAGCAAAAGATTACTTCAATTAGGATTTGTCTATAAATAAAGGCTTTGAGACAAAAATATATTGCACGAAGAAATAAAGTAATTTTTGTGGCTTCTATAATGTAGTAAAATTTAATTAAACCCTGAATATTTTGGTATTCAGTTAGATACAATGGGTTGTCTAAAGTTGTACTTATTCCTACATTCAATGCTCCTTCTACTAACAGTGCTAATTGATAAAAACTTAATACCATGTTCAGTCAATTGGGAAACCCATATTAACCATACCCATCACAGGTCTTATTGCTAAAATTCATACTAGCACATTTTACTCCAAAACAAGAGTTTTATTTATATAACGTAATGGTCATTGGTTGACCACCTTTCAAAGCAGAATTTAAAATGGTGTTTTAGTAGTTGGCTATGTGTCATGACATAGATATATTTTTTCAATTTTGGGTTAAAGTATAAATTTGGATTTACTGACCGAAATCGATCGCCAATCAACTTAATTTAAATGCTGGTAATTTTTACTATTGTTTTATTTCTCATTAATATTTCTACATTTTCATTGCAAAATTCTACTTTGTAATTTCTCGTAACACCTATCACTAAATTAAGTTGCTTGGTGCCTAATCTAGGCTGCTAAAAAATTAATTTCGCTTTCCCTCCATTCTACATTGAAACCCAGGGTAGGTTTAAAAAAATGTTGCTTACATATGAATTTAGTTTTGACTAAATCTAATAATATGACTTAAGAATCAAGTGTAAATTGCATTTTAATTAATCCACCAAAATAATAAAACATTTACCATATCGCGAAATTGGCAGTCAACCATACAAAGTGTACTTAATAATTTTATCAACATATTAAATTTATTTTAAATTAAAAACAAATCATGTATTTTTAATTTTACAAATAAGAGAAAATCAGTAGAGTAAAATTACAACAAAGAATCGAGTACTCATTTTAATACTCATGTGTTCTTCCGCGTGTAGCGTGGAAGGTACGAAATATAGTTTGGAAGATTTACGAGAACAAAATTTGTTGTTGAAATCTAATTTTTAAAATATGTAGCCGGTATATTAAAAGAGCATCCGTAATCCCCAAATATCTTTTGAATTTGATTAAGAGTGTTTATTAACCACTTTGGAGGATTTTGAGTACATGTATCACATTCCATAAAGACATGCGTTCAAATCTGAGACAAACATATTCATTTCAAAATGAGTATGTCTACGGGGTCATTTTTGAGTATGTCTTTTTTCTCCGTGTACTGATACATTTATAATATTATATCAATGTAAATACGTATTTTATTTTTGAAGATAATTTATTTAGGCGCATTTTGCGGAAGAGTGAACTTGAATTATGCGTTTTAAAAAGCCAAGCATTGTCACGCTCAGGTTTGTAACGCTCGTAACAATCGTAATAATACTACTGAATCATTTGGGTTTAATGAGTCGTGTATTGGAGAAATTTGTGCTGTGAAATGCATAGCAGAATATGGACAAATAATTCTAATGTGTGGTTACTATTTATATTTCACCAAATCAAAATGTAGAGAAAATTATTGAATTCATTCACAAAGATTTAGTTACCTACACTGATGCCGGATCAACTCTTCTGAACAAATTGCCTATTATTATAAGTGGGGATTTTATTATAGACTAGCTGGTATACCCGTTCTTCGAATGGGTGAACTGAAAAATTCAACACAGATTGAAGGATAAAGAAGTTTTTAATTAGCTAATTTTACGTGAATTGCAAATTAAACAAAAAAAGCTTTTTGTATATCTCAGCTGAACAAAAAAAAACATCTTTGTTAAATTTTAAGTATGTAGATCTAATAGCAGATAAAAAGTATTTTTTTTAAATTTATAACTCCCGTAACACTCCCGAGGGTCGATTTTTGGAAATACCTCCCTAAGCTGATCTCTGCTCAGCAAAAGTAACACATTGTTAAAAGTTGTGTAATTTACGCTTAAAATAGTGTAAATAATTTATATATATATCTGAAAGTTTAATACATTAATATTACTTTATGTTGTATTTATTTTATGTTAAAATTGTAATATTCGCGCAAGCAACGCCGTTTCTTAAATTATAATGGCGATTCAATGAAAAACATAGCGAAATGTTGACGATAGAGTCAAGTTGGCAAATGTCTAGCTACTTTCATATATATAGCTCTAGCTTTATTAGAGCTTTGTAAGACCCGCCGTGTAGGGGAGAGATGCACGTTAATACTTTATATACCGCATAATGATTTACTGAAGTTTTTTCATTCAATAACTTTTTTTGTATCACTACATTGAAAATTAAGGGATATACATAAACAAAATACTCCACTTTGGGAAATTTAATCCGTTAGAGCTTATAAATTAATTAAAGATATTCCAATGTAAAATTACTTAAAATAAATGTTCATTTAAAATAAATAGTCAAATCGTTTTTTCTAAGGTCTTCATTAACATACAAAAACATAAGAAACATAAATTTTGACATTAACTATTTATCCGGGACAAAAATAATAATCTTTGCAATGCGCTAAAAACCAAATATCTGCTACAAAACAATTCGCCTTCCACACGCTAAAATACTCATCATAGAATCCGTGCTGCCATAAATCTTAGAAGAGTGGATTTCAAAGAATATTCTTGCTAAGTATTGGTAGGATATTTCTTCTAAGTTGGTGTGGTGTGGTAGTTAAGAGAAGGGAGTTCCAGCTCAGGTGTCGTCCCCGTCACTTGACCATGGTTCAAAATTACGTAGTCCGTTGCCAAACGCCCTCGTGTAGCTGAACAGTGCGACGTTTATTATTCACTCACTCACTCCAAAAAATACAGTACAATAGTTATAATTATTTTTATAATTAAGAATGCAATATCTGCCTATTCAATTAAAATTACAGCGTTATAATTAATTACTAACCACAAACAAATTTTGAAAATTTGTCCAAATGATGTAGTGTGAAAAAGAAAGTTTATTTACTTTAAGTACCAGAACCGATAAAAGCATTCATTTGGAAAAAAGATCAATTTCTTATTACCAAATATGCATAATAAAATCATAAGAAAACATTCAAATAAAGAGAGATTTATAACAACCCCTCCCTTCAAAACCTAGTTTTATTCTGAAATAAAAAAAATTAGGGATTATGCTGATCTAAGGAATTAATTAGAAACGAGCGCCTTGCGTACCCAAAACAAAAAGTGTCTCTTCACAAATAAAATATAGATATATGCTATCGTGGGCTTTTTCGCAGCGCACGCCAGAATTGCTTGCAGATGGCAGAATTTTTTCCTACTTACATGACAACTATCGTTATATTTTGGACACTTCACTCAATATCCTTATAAATTATAGCCTATGTGTTATTCTGATGTATAAGCTATATTACTGTAAAGTTTCATTAAAATCGATTCAGTTGTTTTTGCGTGAAAGATGGACAAGCATCCTCACAAACTTTCTCGCATTTATAATATATATCTAGATTTTATAAAAGACAAATCAAAGCCTTTAGTAGATTTTTTTTTAAAATCAACATTCAATTTAATTATGTCAAATGATCCAAATAAAAGCACAACAAAGTACGGAGCAACGCTTGATGGAGTTTTTTCTAGATATTTAAATAATTTTGAATCTTAAGTGTTTATAACCTATTTTAGCTACCATAAACCTATCTTTTCCTTCTTAGAATACAATTAATTCACAAATATGATCGTGTATTTTGCAAAAAATATTACTTTACGTGTGTGCGGACATATGAATAAATAATTTGATACAACAATACTAATATACCCTTGTTTTTTATTCACCTAACTAATCTCTGAAATAACATTATAAAATTTGAAGTTATCACTTCTCTCGTGTGGTCATAAGCACACACACACTTTTTTTTATTATGTAAGAATGTATTTTGTTCGTTTCCTTTCGGAAAACAATAATAATATTCTGTATTTTTCAACTTTTCTGTGAACTCGCGCCCCCCACGTAGAATTATCAAGTCCCACAGGAATAAAAAAATACATGCATGGCTTCAGTATTATATATATGAGATGCGTTTATTTACCCTTTTTGCCTACTACATAATCAAAGACAACTTTACTTAAGGAGTAACCTCTAGTCTTGTTTCGAAAGCGACACGCAATTATTATTTTTTTATTTTTAAAAAGTGTCGAATGAGTTGTGAATTAATGATCCAAAGTCTCCAATCCATTATCTGGGTCTCGCTCAAGCGTGTGAACCTTAATAGACCTCTGAACTGTAGAAGAGTTGAATGATTTTGATGGTTCTTAAAGAGAATGAAGACGCATTCTTTCGACATACTGTAAATCAATGGACATAGAGATTTGGAGCTTTAATGAGAAAGTAAGCGATTCCTTATGTTATAAGGAAAGAAATAATTACTCGAAATCCATCAGTCTGAAAAATGGATTCTCCGCTGTTCGTTGATGAACCACTTAGAATACGCTTCGACGCTTTGAGCAAGGCAATCAATTATTTATTTATTTTTAAAAATGTTTGTTAGCGGTTTTAGTTATTTAGCTAAAAGAAATACTTATATATTTGATTTAGTGAGACATAGAAGTATTGGAACTTGTTTTAAGATAATTTAATATTTGTCTTATTTTTCATTTTTTTATTTATTTATTTTTTATTGTGTTTTTTTCTTGTTAGAAATATTTTATTCGTTGAACACGTATTTTTTAATACATTTTACTATTCTTTTTTTTTCGAGTTCTTCAGATTTCCCTTTTTTATTATTTCATAAAGTCGGAAAGGTCCTATTCAAATACAAAGTCTTTCTTATAAATGTGAAACTAATTAAATTATCCAAGAACTATGAAATAGAGTCGATGTTGAAAAAATATGTGTAAAACTTACGGAACTTAAATGCCATGAAAATATCGACATAAGTGTTTACATATTATGTATGTTTTTTGTCTTCGTTTTTACCCATATATAATTCAGTTGTTGAGTTTTCTTTAAGTTTTATTCACAGTTCATAGATTTTCGATGTTTTTTTAAATTTTTTTTATTTTCTAAAGTAAAAACATTTGTTCGCCTTTATCTAAGGCAATATTATTTTGAGAAACCTTAGTTGCGATACTTAAACAAGGTTTTATTTCTTGCTATTAGTGAAATGTACATTCCGTCTGCTATCCAGCATTGTTTGGAATCTATCACTGACGTCCTGTTTAGTTTCTACTTGGCATGGTGTGTGTGTGCTTGACGCAGGTGCCGTAAAAGTTTCTAGTACAAGATGTGATTCATAAGAGAGTGTTTTAGACTATGAACTTAAGTGGAATTACTATGACCACTTGACACTTACAGAGATCGACCTTATCTTCACATTGATCCTGCTAGTATTTCAGTTAGCTATTGAAAGGGAATGCAGATATAGTGAAGCATCAACTGCACGGTGTTCCTTGCATAGAAAAGGGGGAACGTTATTTAGTTGAGTTTGAATGCGATATGATTGTAGGTGCTCGTAGCTTCGGAGCCAGTGTCAGCAAAACGGCTGCGCTTACAAAGTGTTCGAGAGCACAGAGGTTCTTATTGTCTATAGAGAGAAGATTACTAAGTAGAAAACCAAGTCTCAAAGTAAAGTTTGTGGTCGTCACAGGCTACTGAATATTTATTGGGAAAGGAAAAGTTTCAAAAGTTCTTCAATCCAATAGAACAGCAGCCCTATGTCCAATTACTGGGAATCTTAATCAATGAGCAACTGCGAAAAGTTTTTGAAGAATTCTCTGTAGTTCACTACACTTTATAAGCTATGGTAGACAACGACCGAAAGTCTCTACTGTGAGCTTCGAACACTAGCATAAGTCTTCAGTTCGCAAAGGAGCACAAGGATTGGACAGTAGTTGACTGAAATAGGTCTTATGAATAGCGTTTTCAATTACACCATGCAAATAAAGATAGAATATTAAGAGAACAGAACAAATTCATTGATACAACCTATTTTGAAAAACTTCTTCAAGCTGGTGGATATGATTTGGAGATGTTTCCATGGCATTACATGGGTACTTTGATGCGTGTGAAAGAAGTGGAAATGCCCGAGAATAGTTAAGGCTTATCGTGGATCAAGTATATCATTTTATGTTAATAGTGTGCTCTGCAAAGAGATCAATAATTTTAGCAGCGGAATGCTCCCGTTCAGACATCTGACACTATGCTCAGATGGTATGAAGCGTATGACAGATACTTTACGTAGCTTATTTAACCTTTTTAATAACCAGATCTCTATCCAATTATTGAGAATCAAATGATGATGAGATTGAGATTAAATCGAACGAAGCATCATACATCTGGATGCAGAACCTTTCAATTTGAATGTACTACAAAGTATAATTCATCTATATCTCATAGAGTCCATGTCTCGAAGACTCCTTGCATTAAGGGTAAAATGTGATTTAATGTTGTATTCAAGGAGTGGTCATAAAAATTTGCCTCTCTGTGTACATATGCATCTAATAGTTCTAGGTTGCGTATGCTGCTATCCATTGTTAATTACTCGGGATGCTATTTCAGTAACTTATTTTTGAATCTTGTGTATACCTTAGAACAGGGGGTGTCCAACCCGCGGCCCGCCTTGAATCATTTTGCGGTTCGCGACATTCAGTACAACTTTATAAAATGCGACTACTTTGTACAATATTTTGTTTTTAGAGGGTTTTTTTTAAATCCTATAACTGTTTCTATTTTATCACGTTGCTTCTGTTATATCGAATCTTTTTTTTTCGAAATTGAAATTCATTTTACATAAATCGTGCTGAAACTTAACGGATGGAAACCTTCAACAAAAATTATGATACGCAAATGCATGCAATGGAATCAACTTCCATTTAAAAGAGTTAAGTGAAAGCGTTAAGAAATAAATATCTCACTAATTAAATAAATAAAACATTATTTGGTCTTTGCATTATTATTATTATCTTATTATATTTGTTTGTATACATGAAAATCAATGAAACAATAATAATATATCAATCTGTTTTAAATTTTCACTCCAATAAAAGTTTGTAATGGGTCTAAATCGAATATATATGTTATATGCAGCCCACGGGATCATAATGTTTTTCCAAAGTGGACCGCGAGGACATTTGGGTTGACCGCCCCTGCGTTAGAACATTGTTTGACTGGTGTGTCTGTTGTTCATCAAAATAGTTCTTTTGTCCACGAGTGTACTTAGCAGAAAGGAAATTCTAGAAGCACGTAGAAGGTTTGTAATAATAGCAAACATTGTTCTAACTATACCATATATATATTGTATAACCTTGGATTAGATACATTTTATTCAGGATAAAAAAAATATGCGTATTTACACTTATTACTTTTTTATTGTGAATTTAATATATAATTATATTGAAAGTAAAATAAATCATTTTATTTGTACATGCTTAAAAAAATAAAAGCTTTATAGCATTTTTAAGAAGAAAATCATCTATTTGTTTACAAATAGTCACAAGTATTTTTCCTAATAAAGGAAACAGAAAAACATTTTAAAAATAATTCAAAAGACCAAAACATGTTCGTCGAAAATATTTTTCCTTCATTTACTCTCAGTTCAAAAACGTACTTTAAATAACAGTTTAAAAAGTTTCGCATTTTAAGGAGAATTTTAATCTAATTTAGTGTCACAATTCTCCTTCTAACGCAGGGAAGAACGTGCTAAATTGGCTGAGATAAAACCGCACGCCAACGCAATTTTGGAAAAGTGAAATTTTTTACGGCTTTTTTGGGGACACTTCAAATACGACTGTGTTATCTACAGAAACAGAGGAGGTAATTTCACTTTCTGGAATGAGTTTTACAGGTTTAAATCTTCTGCAATGCATCTCAAAGCAACACTCAAGTGACGTGGATTTTTATGATTTATCGTGTTGCCTCGAATCAGGTTTTTAAAACATTATAACGTTAACCGTATGTTTAGATATGAAGAGCTGTTTCTGCTCTACAGTAAAAATTAGACATAATTATTTTTAAAATAACATCTAGAGTCAATACAATTAAAATCTAAACCGAAGTACATATTAAAATAAGTATTGTTGTCTGATTTAAAAAAATTGCGTTTTATAGCATAAATTTTAACAATAGCTATTTCATTCATTCATTTAATAAACATTTTCAAGGTTACGTAAGAACTTCGGAGTTTTGTATTATAATCTCGTTATTTCTATATAATATATTACTATAAACTGTGTAACCGCATATAGGAGAAAATGACTCGCTCGTTTACTCACTGGCCACAAGATTTATAAAACTACTGCACATACAGACTTGAGATTTGACAGAACTATTTATTTTGTTGAGTGGATAGATTCCTTATGAAAGGGTTGTGGAGTAATCGACTTCCAGGGTGTTCGAGGCATGGAGAAGAAAAAATTTCTCGATTTTAAAAACAACTACATTCTTGAAATTCGTCTAGCAAGTATCTTTCGTTGTGTAGAGCAAGTTTTACAGAAATAGCCAACCAAGAGGGGGAAGGGGCTTTATAGTCAAAAAATTTCCTTTTTTAATCGATTAGATCTACAGACTTGAAATCTGACAAGCATGTTTAATTTGTTCAGTAGAGATACGCTAAGAACGGTTTTTATGCAAATTGACTTCCAGTGGGGGTAATGTGGCCGCTAAAATTACATATACTTTAGATGTGAAAGTTAATTTGCATTTTAAATAAATATATAAGAAGGTTATCAACATATGTGGATTTTTTAATACATTCGGAAGCTTAATGCTATGATCTATATAGCACAGTAACTTTAAAACAATATACAGTCGTACAACATTACGAAATACTCAACGAAGCGGGTGAGAAAGGAATAGCAGATAATTATACCGCAATGCATAAACGACTTAGGCAAAGAGGGAAGAACGGAAATACATTTAAGCCAGTATTTTGCTCTATCCCTTGAAATGAATTTGGGTTGTAACAATTTAGATAATGGTGAAGGAGTGTAGTTGTAAGAAGGGTATCGCAAATTCACTGCCGCAAGTATGATTTTCGTGAAGATTATAATAGTTCCGACGTGTGTCTGACAAATTATTGAAAAAGTTTTATTTCCAGATGTTAATGAAAGAGAGCGTCATTATAATTTTTATACCTTAGATTGGATTGCTAATGCTAAGTGATGAGGCAACGATCACAAATTTGACCTATTGATTTTCTTACAGGTATACTCGAAATTAATCTAAATATTTCAATGATAATTAAACTTAATAGAACTTTAGGAATAATAAATATGAAAAACGTAATAATTCAATTCTAAAAAAAAATATGTTATTTATATAAGAATACCTTATTTTCACTAACATTTACTTTTTTAAATATTTTATTTTATAAATGTAATAGATACTAACGCGTAAGATATAAAATGTTCTTTCACTAATTCAATTCTTGAATAATAAAATAGTACTTAAAATGGTAAATTCTTAAAATAAACAGAGCTTATAAATTTTGCTCACTTCTAAAATGTTTTAACTCGATACTGAATAACCACTTATGAACTGAAAAATGTTTTATAGATATCAGATGATTTAGTGATATTTAGGATTGGACATCTAATTTTTAATGTCAGATCTGGGTACTTTATACGATTGTGAAATGGCATTAAAAATGGAAGCAGAAAAGTTTATAGCATACGCTCATAATTAGAAGGATGTATTAAAATACCATGCTTTTTAGTGTACTAGTAGGAATTTCACTATTCATTTCAACTTCAACTCTTCAGGTTCTCCATAGGTTGTAAACTTTCATTCAAAGAGATGCAAAACATACATCATATCATGTAAGCTGTATTTATATAAATGGAGCGAAAGGTTTCCCTACTTTCAAAAACACATCTCCATCTGCTTAGAAAAAGTTTTCAAAACAAAAATAAGAACTATCCATTCAAATCAACGCGGAATCTAGCAAAAGAAGTCGAAGAAAGAAATGATTTCTCTGTGACCTTTCTTCTTCTGAGGAAAATGTGTCCCCTCTCAAAATATAAATCATTATTTAAAGATGATTGATGGAACCGCACCTTTCTCGCCTAGGTTAGATGCGATAACGATTGTTTTCTTCGGGAGGTTTTTCTTTAGGGTTTAAGTAAAAAGCAGACAATATCGGGTTTTAAGGTTCAATTTAGTGGCTAATGCTTCCGTGAACAGTACAAAAAGCAAAGATTTGTTTCAGGAAATCACAAGTTTCATAAGATCAAAAGTAGGAATGCTCGTGGTTTAGATTTGGTATAAAATAATTGGGACTGTTAACTGAACTACCAGTTGATGCTTGACCTGCAAGAATCATGCTACAAGTAATGTTAAAAATATGCGAATTTTGTCCGCTTTCGTTACACATTATAAATAGATTATGAAAATATAGGGTGCCCAGAAAGTATGGCTATACTTTCAAAGATGAATTAAAAATAAACAAAGAATTTCGCTTGCAGTTTATGAGGCTCTAAAAAGAAAAGTTTCAAGTTTCTGTTTGATGAAATACAACCTAAATGAAGCAACTTGACGTTTTGCAATATTTTTATTTCAAAACGGGTTTACTGAGAAAAAGCGTAAGATGGCGCTAGTTTAAAACTCTAAAAATATGTACAGCATAAATTTTTATCTACCTATAACCGAAGCCCACATCTAAGATCCATAATATTTAGGTGCAAGAAAGATGTATGATAATAGAAAGCATATATAATGTCAAAAACAAAATCTTCCCATCGAAACAAAGGGTTTTCCCCTTAAACACCCATTAAAATCGGGCAATAAAACATTGTAAAAACCCTTTGGATTAATTTTTTATTGAACACAAACAGCTGTAAGTGAATATTTTATTACTTCATTTACAATTAAAATTTGAATACGCAACCGTACTTTTCGAACACCCTATTTTTTAAAAATTAATGCACAAATTTTTTTCAGCCATACATTCATACCTTAAGATGAGTTGTTCTTGTTTTAAACTACCGTTTTGCCTTTGAGTTAGTTGAATGTATAATAGTAGTATTAAGTGCTTTTATATTAAATGTACAAGGAACTTTAAGTAGTTTACAGGTGCATAATTTTTCTTTATAAAAGCTAGTTACTGACTTTTTTTGAAATTATTCCCTTTTATTGTTGATCTATTATTTTCAAGCAACATCACATACAAAAGCTGAAATTTAAGTCACACACAAATCATAAGTATTTCAAACTTTAAAATATTATTTAATAATTTGCTTTAAAAATTAGAATTTTTTTCACATTAATTATCATGCAAATTTTTTTAAACATGCTTAATATAATTCATGTGTAACGTAATTTTTACATTAATTACTTTATTTTTCACTTAAAAATGTGTACGAAATGTTTCAATAGTCTATTTTTAAAACGAATATTTAGAAAACAGTATTTGTTATAAAAAAATTAATTAAAATCTCTGAGAGATGATTTCTCCTAACATTCTGAATTTTAGCGAAAATAGAATATAAACAAAATCAGAATTGTAATTAATCTTCCGTTTGTAATTTAATTAAAATAGGAAATTTTTTAGGATTAAAAAGGAAACTTATATTACTAAAATTATATATTATTCAGAGGGAAAAGTTTTTGTTTACTGTGTACCTTTAACTATTATTCCATTCGCAGACAATGAAAAAAAAAAAAATATTTAATTAATAGAAATAAAAAATATCTCATTTCCTTCTACATATAAATATAGAAAGAGAGGGAAAGTATACGTTTATAATCATTACTCATTTATTACAGAATAAAAGTATTGCCTTAGGTACTTAATGATATTTCAAAAGATATACATATAATGAATTGAATTATCAAAATATAATAAGATTTATTTCAATGATTTCTATAACGAGTCACATAATTAATATTACTCTTCAAAATGTACAGATTATGAAACTGCACCTCAGTCTCAAATTTTTTCCTTCGACAACTGAAGTTAAATTCTTATAATTTTATTAATAAAAGATGGCAATATTAAAAATGAAGAAATATATATCGGAAGAAAACATCCTAAGAAATATCTTAAATAAATGGATAAAAAACTGCTTTTTTATATACATTTCCATTAAATTAAATTAAGTTACATTGTAAAAGTAATCCCTTGGTATCAGAAAATATGCAATATGTAGGATTAAATACGTTCTAGAAGTTTTGAAATTATATCTAATTGTGACTTAAAAGAAAACACTTATCTTTTGCTGGAACTTTGTTTCCGAAAATTACAGTGCTATCTTTTAAAAAATTTAAATTTTTAAAATACTTTTGTTTTTAAATTATTATTGTATGTGATTCAATTTGTGTAGAGGGCCGCCCACGGGAAATTTTGGGAAGGGCGGCGCGTGGACTACCCAATCCTTTCTTTTTTTTTTTCTTTTTTTTACCCCTCGTTTCCCATACTATCGTCATTGTCGATTCAGCGTCCCGTGCGGCCCAACATTTTTTTTAAATGTCCTTATAAATTTTTTTGGGAAAATTTTCTTTTAAAAAAATTTATTAAAATTTTTAGAAATTTTGTGAAATCAAATTCCAATTTTACTTTTTGCTGTTTTGTCGTACGGGGCCAATTGATATTCTTTTTCTAGGGGAATGGTTACGGTTAGTGATAACAGAAACAGTGGTTTAGTGACCTTTTTAGGGGTGGAACTTTTTTTAACAGCTGTTAATCTTGAAGGGAAAAAATATTCGAAAAATACAAACCCCTTTCAAGAAAATTTGGGGAAGTTGATTTTTTGTAGTGAAAAAAACATAGTCAGTATTTTTTGTTTTTGTCACAAAAGGGACTTATTTAAAAAATATCAAAAAACAGGAATCATTAAATAACATTTTTCCCTCAAAGACCCAACGTTACTGGCAAAGCATTTCTCCCCACCCTCCCTTTTAAACCCCCTCATTTCGGCCCGCGTAAAAATTAATATATTTTGTGCCCCAGCAAAAAAAAAAAGTTAGAAACGATGGTCTAAATGATGCCACAAGATAGTGGGTAGTTAAAGGCTCGAGGGGAGCCAATCACAGGCTACCTGCTGTTGAGACCTTGGGGTTTCGTGAAGTGTGTTATCAGTTCGTTATTGTATGGTCTGCGGAAACAGCTCATAGAGATAAGAGCAGTGGTCCACCATCCTGACAAGGAGAAAGGGGAAACCCGGCCAATCTGCTTTTGAGACCCTTTTGTTAAAAGAGGGATAGGTCCGTAACAGCGATTCAACTGTCTCACAACTTGTATAATGCAACAGGAAATTTCTTTCACAGCCAAATCCAAAAACTTGATGCAGGCGCAGGGTCTTTCCCTTTTTCTGTAAAACCCGGTGTGTAAAGGCCCCAAAACACCGCCTTGGAAGGAGGAATTGGGGGGGGCTCTTCAGTGCGCGATTTTAGGAAAAGAGGGGTTTTTACGGGGGAGTCCTGGGGTCATATCGGCCCCAACAGTCCAAAAAGGGCACTGGTCGAAGTGGTCATTTCGGAAAAGGGTCATGTCAGAAGGGCTTATCGACCTTCATGTGTTTAAAGAGGACCCGACGTCAAAAACAGGGGGATCTCTAACTTATCTTTTTAACCGATAACGCACGCCCACACAGGGCTCAGTTAGTGGATGAGTCCACCAATTGGAGTATATTCAACGATTGGAAGGGTCTGCGACGTCCTCTGACTTTAATCCCATTAAACACGTATGGGACGTCATTGAATGCTCAATTGCTGCTCGACATCCAATGGCATCCATAAGTTTAAGAGTGCTTTGGGCAGATGGGGGGGGCCACAGGATTGATAAAGATTGGGAAACAGATGAAACACCCAATGAGTTTGAAAAAGAAATTAATGCGATAAGGAAAATTTAAAACACCTGTTTAATTATTTTCACCAGTGTATAAATTTTTAAAACATTAAATGCAATTAATATATTTACGACGGTTTATTACTTTAAACACAGTTCTTATTGCTTACTTATATTCCCACTACCATAAATTACTATACATCAAAGTATAAATAGAATGATAAGGTGAATTAAGTAATTAAGTTATAAGCCAAGCGCAAAATTGTCATGTACATCATATTCTGGATTAATCATTTGAGAAAACATATTAGTTAGACTTATATCGGTTTTAATTTATGTAATTTATTGATAACTGTTTCAAACAATTAATGGGACAAAATATTTCAATAAATCATATTTAACAAAAGGCTGAATATCATTAAATGTTTTGGGAAATTTTAAAGATATAATTAAGATTTTTGTCAATCACCCATTAAAAAATTTTAATCCCCCGGTATACATAATTCTTGTACTAAAAGGTTTATCTCGGGTTTTAATTTAAAAAAAAATATTTTCTTTTAATGTTTATTTTTGATTATAAAATCTTAAAAAATGCGTTATAATTGTCTATGATTCCGAACCGGGAATAAAAAACCCCTATCTGCATTCAGGAATTTCCCAAGGATGAAATAATTATGGAATGAACGCTCCTAATTAGAAATAAAAATTGGAAAAAATTTTTTAAAATTGTTTAATTTATTGGGTTTTTTAAAATATTTGTAATTGAAACTGTAACAAAAGGGGGGGGAAAAAACCAAGTCATACTTTTTTTTGGAAAAAAAAGTTTATTTTTTGGCTGAAATATTTTTCTCTTTTAAATTTATAATTAAATTTCTTTTCTTACAGATGATTTTATGCAGGATATTTAGAAAAGTGAATCACACACACACACACACATCCTAAAAGGGACATCATTTTACAAATTAAAAAGTCCTTTATGAATTAAATTAGAGCGATGGTTAAATATATTTTAAGAATAAATTTGTAAAAATGTGCATTTTTTAAGTTATGTTTGTGTTCCTAATTTCTTTAAAGAATATTTTTAAATTTAATGTATGTGAATGAAATATGTAATACCTTTAGAGATTTTTTTAAATAATGATACAATTTAATAAATAGTAATTACTTTTTTAATTACTGGGAAATAATTTTGAAACTTATATCTTGTTTATTTAGTAATGTTTTATAAATGACCGACTATAAAGTAATATTAGTGACTTATAAAATTTAAAATTCCCTTTTAAAGCACAACCGGGATAAAATCTTTATTCGACAAAAAAATTTTTTTTTGAATTATTATGCATAATTTTGGTTGAAATCCATGCCCACAAAATTAATGCTTGTAGTCTCATTTTCATTATGTTTAAATTTATAAAAAAAATTTTAGAAAAACTCATGGCGCAACGTCCATGGGGGGTCTCGGTTTTTCCCCCATATGAAACCCAGGGGCGGGGTGCGACAGATGCCCCGATCAGGTGGTCATCTCAAGGGACCCCTGTTAAATCCCCCGGGTACTCAAGCCCCGGTGGGGATGAAAGTCAAAGTCGTTTTACCCTGCAGGGGAAGGGAACTTTGGATGGAAGCGCAATACCTCCCTTTCACCATTGACCCTTTAAAAATTTTTAGTTAAAAAAAAATAATAAATGTCATACCAAATTCTACAAGTATTTATAGTACAAAATTTACACTGAAAAAATTTCTATTTACTATTATTGTAAGAATGTTTTTTTCCGACAACAACCTTCGCCTGTGTCTATATTAATAGGCAGAGAGGCTATATATATGTGACTTTAAAATTTTTTCAATTATAATAATTCTTTTTTTTTATTTCTCTCCACTATAAAGAGTTATTAATAGCTACAATCCTGGAAAAATTACTCTGCATTAAGAATCTATATATATTTACTACTCAATTGCTCTACTTTTACAAACACCGAAACTTAAATGTTTAGATTTGTGTTTAAAAAACAATGAAGAAATTTTCATTAGCCTCAATATTGGACATCATTAAAAATCCTGATGATTATCCAAAATTAATTAATGAAAGCCTCTAGAGAATATTATCGGTCTCCTGCGACAGAGAAGCATTTAATGATGCTCCGAAAAGGGTGTCTAAACTGAAGTGTTCTATTTCAGAAAAAATGGATCTAAAAATTTTAAAACAAAAAAAAATTTGGGAAACTTTTGGTGATTTTTAAAAAATCGTGTTGTTCAGAAACAATAAGATTTGTTTTTTTTCTAATAAGTAAAAATCCCCATAATCAAGTTTACAGCGAGTGTTATGCAGCAGTTTGCTCCTATAATTTTTTTTAATTTTTTTTCAAAATGTTCCTAAGCTTATAATTTATCTGTATGCAGCTTTTTCTGTTTTTGCTTTCCAAAAGTATTCAGTTTTCTTTGGCAAATTTGTTTTTTTTCACACTCATTGAATTAAAAAAAAGCAAACCTATAACTATCCCCCAAAATATATAATTTTTAAATCCAAACAAATTACCCCGGAAAAATTTTTAAATAAAGGGCTCCGTAAAATTTTCCTTCGGGAGATGCTTCAAAAAATGCCCCGCATTTTTTCCCTTTGGTGGGGTTCTCAAAACGTTGATTGTATTTTTAAGGGCTCGGCCGGGGTTCACCCAAAAAAGCTCTGGAATGGCGGAATTTTATCGACCCCGGGGGTTAAATATAATAAAATTAAATTTATACAAAAATAGATTTCCTTGCTTTTTTATGTTTGGGTTTTTCAAATTTTTTTACCAATACATACAACTCTAATTAAACCATTAACTATTTTTAGAATAAAAAATAATCCTACTATTAGGTTTACCAATTAGAAGTTCCACGAAAGCTACTAAATAGAGAATTAAAATAGCATAAAAAATACTAAAACCAACTTTATGTATTAGGCATGCACCTAATATTATTCCAATTATTTATGAAAGATTTCTTATTTGTTTTTTTAAAATTCAAATTTTTATTTTTGGGGTGTTTGATTTAAAAAATATCTTAAATTTTTTGAAATCTTCAAGGGTTATTATTATCCCATAATTCAACGGCAAATTCCATGAATTAAAAAAAGAAAATTTATCACTCGAAATTATTTTTAACATCGTTATCCAAACGAAATTTCCATGGAAAATGTCAAAAGATTATTGATGAATCTCTCAATACGATTTAGAAGGAATAAAAAAAGCAGTTTTTGATGCAGATACTTTTCATTCTGCTGCGAAATATTAGTCTCATAAAAAAAGTTAAGAACACACTTTTCTATTTCTCTAAACTCACTCCAAATTCTGAATCTTGATGGAGTTTTATAACCGACTAGACTTTACCCGTCCGTTTCACTGGTTATTTCATAATTCTGTATAACTATATATTGTTTTTCAAGCTGGTGATATCTAAGTCCTAGAATTAATTTTTGTTTTTAAAAAAAAGATCTTTTTCTTAGGTTTGAAAAGGGGTGGAAGCATAATTTTATTTTTTGAACCCCTTCCAAGTTAATTCCCAAAACCCATTTTGTTTTTTTTCACTCAAATATCTTAAAATTTTTTGTTCAAAAATGGGAAAATTTTCACCTATCCCTTTTTTGCACATAACCGACCGAACCGTAATATTATTATAATTTTGTCGTGATTTAAAGACAAAAACCTATTTCACAAAATCCTTTTTGGGCCCCACAACAAAAAATTAACTCAACACATGCTTATTGAATTACAGATATGTAACTCACCGCATTTGTAAATTTATGATTTTTTATTCTTATACCCTCCCTCCGCCTCCTGCAATTCCCTTTGGAGAGTCAACATTTAAAACGCGTTTTGTGTCTCTGTTTGAAAGATAAGGGAGTAATTCAAAAACACAGAAATTTTTATGTGTAAACTTTTTAAAGGGATCCCACTACGTTCGGGCCGTGATTTAAGCATAAAGGGTTAATTTTTCCGGGGTTTTGTGTCCTTGTTAGAATATATGTTAAAATGGGTTTTAAAGGAATTTTTAAAAAAATTATTAAATACATATTTTTGGTTAGGGTTGAGAAAACCCCCTTTTTTAAAAGTTTTTTTTGTAAAAAACTTTATTATAAAATATTTTGCCGTATATACTCAGACTTTTGTACAGAGGCTCAAATGATTTTGGAAAAAATTTATATTATTTCAAATTTAAAATTTTGAAATAATTATAGCTATTTTTCTTAAAAATTTTTCCCCCCCTTTGTCGTAAAACATAATAAAAACCCCCTTCTAAGTTATGTAATTCTAAAATTCTAGTTGAGCCTATGTAGAGAGTCTACGAGCTATAGACAGGCAAAATATTATTATAATAGAAGCATTTTTCACAAAAGGAAATATTTTGAAAACGGGTCATTCTATGTTCATTTTTGTCAAAATATTTCTTAAATAATTTTTATTGTAATACTATTCTTAAAACAATTTTATACACATTTTCTAATCTAAGTGATACTAAATATCATAAATATTATCCATTTATACGCTTTTGCAAAATCACGGTTCCGTACGTAGTCGGATACCTTAAGCTTTCGTAAGGCGCCTCGGAAATAAATTTTCGCAAAAACTGTTTTGGATCTACACTCAAGAAAGGAAACATTTCCTTTTATCAATAAGTCCCCGCAACTCCCCATGAGAGTGAATTTCTATTAAACCCATTCTTCGTAGACAGCTGTTTAACAAATAAGCATGCTTGCTAAATTTCAAATCTGTAGGCCTAAATGTTAAAAAAGGATTTTTATGTCTATACCCCAACTTAACACTAGCAATAACCTTTGGTAATCGAATTCCGTAAAAACCGGTCTTAGATTGTCTTTACTCAAAAAATGTTACATGCTTAGGAAAATTCAAGTTTGTACGTCTAATACTTCGGGAGATTACGTAAGGAACGAGTGAGGCATTTGTTTCCTTTTTTTATATAATTTTTAGGGCTGATACTATAAGATATTTGGTTAGTAAAAATTGTGACTTATTCAAGTATTATCTCCTATTTTTAAAAGATTGCAAAAAGAAATGGAGCATTGAAATATATAACAGACAAGACATTGATATTTCTGAAGTTTTTAAGTGTTTTAAACACAGTTCTAAATAATTGCGTTGCTATTAAAGTAAATAAAGGTACAGATACAGCAACTCCTAAATAAAATATAGTAAAATATCTCCAATGTTAATTCAAAAATAACACATTTATGACCCTTTATTTAATTTAGTGAAGCTCTCCTAATATGTAATCTGTTTTTATACTAATACCTAGAATAATATTTAGAAGAATAAATATTATGAACTTTAAAAAATGTATAAAAATTCCGTTGTACTTTTCAAATTTTAAAACGAGGTCTCTAAAATTTCCCAAGATGAACTATTAGTTTCTTGCCGGAGGAGCCTTAATGTGCTCTCATACTGAATATTGGTTCGATGGATTTTCATGAATGTCAATGGGAAGGGTTTTATTGGATGAAAGAGAGCGCATTCTTTCGGCCTGTGTTAAAATAATGAACGTTTTGATTATGCGTGTATAACAGAGGTTCCCGAACTTTTTTGTTTCATAAACCCCTTGCCATGTGTTTCAGTATGGGGTAGACCCTTGCTTAATTAATATTGAATTTTTGCAAATTTATCAATTTAAATATCTTTTTGACAGCTAGTACTACTACTACTTTAAAAGAATTAAATTTATAGCTAATGAAGTATAGAGTTAAAAGTTTAAAAAGCATATGTTAATTAATTAAATGAAAAGTTAATTAATATATAAAATAACTGTTAAATAAAATAACCAAATAACACACAATTGATTTTAATGGGAGGGGAAAAATCTAGCACTACAATAACAAAAATTCAGCATTTAGTGTGTCAATCTTGTCAGGTTTAACCTTAAATCTCCTCTGTTAGTAGTGTCCAGTTTTCATTTTTTGTTTGGAGATAGGCTACTGCGCTGAAACTCCTTCTTACTAGGAAAAATAATCAAAAACTTCTTCACGATATCCCATAATTCGGGATAAGAAATAGGTTTGCCTTTTTAAGGCCAAAATTGCTGGCTTCCGCGTTTCTAAACTTTAAAATCTTCATTGGTGTATATCACGAAACGTTCCTGTTATCATGTTACATTTTTTTTTCAATATGACCATATAAATTGGTAATACCACAGTAAGCAATCATAGTCAAAGCATTCTCAAACCTAGTTTCAAAATCTGAATAAAAGGCAGTTAAATGTTGAATGTAGGTTAAAACGTGCTGACAGATTGTCTGGGTTAATTAGTGAAAATTCCGGACCTCTAGTATTATACTTCTTTAGTTTAACTCTGGAAAGAAACGCTGACATGGTTCCGGTTTTAAAAACATTTATGCTGTCACCTTGTTAGGGCAAATTAACATCATTAAATTTAGTAAATAAATCTGCCAAATAAGTAAAATTTGGTTTCCACTTGATTAAATTTTCTTTTAAAATTAAAGTCCCGATCTAGTTTAATGAGAGCCAATATCACATAGACTCCCTCTTACACCTCATTGACCCCCAAATTATTTTTTTGTTGATGTGGACCACTTGCAGGTCGTCATAGACCCCTGGTGGACTATATAGACCACTTTGGGAATCACTGGTCTATAAGAATAAAAATAAATGCATTTTTTTTAGAGAAAAAGTTTTATTATTTGTAGTGAATGCATTCATATCAAAAATTTAAACACATCACAAGTGTTTAATACTAAACCAGTAATATGCAATAAGTTAGTAAGAATATATTTCATTATATTTTTATAAGCAAAATAAAGGTCTTTCAATTTTAAACTTCTATAGAGTTGCTGCGCTCTCGGTGTTTCGATAACAAGTTTTAATAGTTTAGATAAAGGGTCGATAACCTATGGCACGCGTGTCACATGAGACAACGGTATTATTCTCAGTGGCACTCTACACTACTCAACAAATTTGTTAACTTTTGAGTGGATGGGAGTTGATAAATTTGCAATGGACCTTATTTAACAAACATCTTCAGAGTTATGGTTATTTGCGGAGTTATGAAAAAAATCTCAAAACATAATTGTAAAGATAAATTTATGGCTATTTTGTAAATGATTGAATATAATTGCTGGAGAGATTTCTAGCTTGAAAAGAGAAAATTACATGTACTCTGCTTCCCGCTTTTGTTTCTCATACATAAGTAAAAAATCTTCCCTCATATGCGAAATATTTCCGAGTCCGTGAAGAAACTGTTTAACTCCGAATCGCTGTCACATTGAAAGTCACATATGATACTCTTAATTTAGTGTTATGAAAATAGAGCGGTGAGAAATTCGCATTAAAATTTTTATTTACTTTTTTATTTAACTATAATGAAGTGAAATACTTATATTTTATGATATATAGTTCTTATTTAATTAAATAAAAACAATCTATGTACAATTTTATTTTTTATTTATTGTTGAACAAGTAGAGTTATTGTGTATGCTGGATATTTTTATATTAAAAAACACTTAAAATGACGCAAAATTAATGCTTAAATAATAAACTGTAAATATGTATTATTTACCTGTGTTCTCTAACTCTGCATGTATATTAAAGGAATCGAATTGTTTCAAAAATATCCTACCGTGTGGCACTCTGAATCATGTTGGTAGATTGGTTTGGCGCGCCACAGCTAAAAGGTTGCCGACCCCTGGTATAGACGTTTATTGCAGCAGAAGAAGTATTAACATATATTTTTATATATTTTCCTTCAACTTCATTGTCAGGAAATAAGCGCATTTATAGAGGTTTAAGTGCACCCACTACTAATTGGAACGATGTTGAGGAAAGTATGTTCGCGTTACTTTCAACCAACCCTTCGGAAGAAGAGAATCGTGATATTTAAATTAACTTACTATATATAGGCGAGGTTTTCTAGCTTGAGGAGGGAGTAAGAGAGAAACTATACTCGAGTCAGGTGAGATTGCTAATGAAGGTATAATATTAGAATTATTACGATTTGAGACTTATTAGGAGGAAACTTTAAAGGGACGATTGTTCACTAAGATTGAATTGAGATTAGATTGTTGTTGTTGTTGTTGCTTATGCCACCTGTCTGGCATAGTCAGATAGAGGCACATGAAATTCATTGTGGCTATGGGCTAGATGTACGCCTGCCTTTGGCCTTAGCCTTGAGCACCATACAAGTGACAGTACGATTTAGCTCGGTGAAATTCCTGAAGGGACAATAAGACATTACGATAGATGGCGCCAACATCTATCTCCAACTTCACAATTTAGGTATGGAACTGAAGTAGAGGTATTAGATTAAATCGAATGATAGGTTAGATCCTTTATTAAGGTAAGGATCAAGTTTGATAGTCTCCTAATCGTTCGCGTTTTACCGTCGGTGTTCCACTTTCGCGGTTGGCATTACTATTATTAGTTAAAATTGTGTCTGTTCTTTGTGAGGTAAATAAATAGATTAATTGGATCATGTCGATTGCTTCTTCCCAACCTCCCACACTTCTAGGTGCCCGAGAGAGAAGCGCGAGCTTCTCACAACCTACACATATGAAATATGGTAAACGTGGTTCTTTTATTGAGTACAGACACCCAAAGGTTGTTGCACGGGATTAAAAAGCGTCGTACATAAATAAAAATTAGCGATTTTGAACAATTACCCTACAGACTTGAAATTTGAAAAGCATGTTTATTTCATTGCGTAGAGACCCGCTGATTACAGGCCTTTGGAAAATAGACTTTTAATGGGACTTTCAGAGGCGTATCTATAGAAAGTAACTGTTTTTGAATGAACTAAAGATTCTGAAATTTGGTACTCGTGCTTCGTTTGTTAAGTGAAGTAGGAAACCTCCATAACGACAATGTTAAATAGTCTGTTTTCCATGTATCTATTCTCAAAAAACTTTGTATGCACATGTTTGAAACTTTTCATACAAATAAAGTACACCTTTCTCATTATACTGAAATGAGTTTTTAGCTCATTTTGAATTGTTTCATAATTTATAAAATATTTTATCAAACATAGTGAAATTTGACTCATTTTTCACATAAAAAATTTGTTAAAAATAAATTTTTTGTTTTTTTATAAAAAAAGCTCATTTTAGTATATATTATCCATCTTTATAAATATATCATAAAAAATGTACATACTTGTGAATAGTAGTACACCGAACATCAAAAGTTACATTTTGAGGCAAATTGATTTTAATGTATGTATACCGTGAGATTTCTAATCGGCTAGAATACAAAAAATAAATAAATAAATAAATAAAAGTCTGAATTTACAATAAACGATACAAGTTTCGGTTTATATCAGACGTTCTTTTTTCAAGCAAAAACGAGATACTTTGTTTAAATTTTTCGCCATTCAAATGGGCGTGACCCAGTTTCAACGATTATTTAAAAAAAAGGGTTTCAAGGGCTTTTAATTACCCTCGAGGTTAAAGTAAGGTATTTTTAGAAATGTTAAAATCTATACAATTTAAAAATGTAAAAATCTCAAATTGTCAAAAAAATAAAAATTTTTAGAACGGGTTTTACGGATATCGAATCCCAGAAGGATTTACGGAGGGCCATAGATTTAAAAAAAATCCCTTTTTTGAGCTATTAGACTTATAAACTTCACATTTGGCGATCGTGATTTCTTTTGTTTTGCAGAGATCCGCTGAGAATTGGTTTTAGGAAAGTTGACTCTCAAGATGGGTTATGGGCAATTACAAATATGCTATATTTAAGGTATACGAATACGTTCGGAACCGTGATTTTACAAAAGAGCATAAACGGATAATTTTCAAGATATTTAATGTCACTTAGATTAGAATACATGTATACAATTGTTTTAAGGACATTTTGACAAAAAAATTATTTAAATACAATATTTTGGCAAAAAATTAACTTAAAATAATTTTTTTTTTCAAAATGTTTTTTTTGAAAAATGCTCTTATTATAATAATATTTTGCCTGTATATAGCTCAGACCTCTGTACAGAGGCTTAACTAGAATTTTTGAAATATATAACTTAGAAGTGGGTTTATCCATATTTTACGACAACAGAGGGGAGCAATTTTAAGAAAAAAACGTCGATAATTATTTCAATTAGTTGTAACTCTGAAAATAATGTGAATTTTTCAAACATCATAGTTGAGCCTCTATAAAGAGGTCTGAACTATATACAGGCAAAATATTATTATAATGGAAGCATTTTTCACAAAAGGAGAACATTTTGAAAAAAAAAAATATTTTAAGTTAATTTTTTGCCAAAATATTGTATTTAAATAAAAATTTTGTCAAAATGTCCTTAAACAATTTTATACATGTAGTCTAATCTAAGTGACACTAAATATCATGAAAATTATCCATTTATGCGCTTTTTTAAAATCACTGTTCCGAACGTAATCGGATACCTTAAAAAAAATTGTGTTTGAACTCTGTTGGACTTACGCACTTGAAATTTGTTAAACATGTTTTTTTTCTTTTTAGATTGAATAAAGGTCCGATAAGAACGGGTTTGAAAGAATTGACTATCAAGAGGGTTAACAAGATGTTTAAAAAATATGCATACTTCGGTTTTTTGAAGTTTCTCTCGATTTTTCAATGCAAATGAAAGCTTGAATCTGGTTCTTGCATATCAGAACTTAATATCAATTATATGTAGACGTACATTAAGAAATATCCATTAAATTGACACATCTGAAAAATAATCCATTTTTGTGTTCCCTTAATAATGTGTCTTGCGTTTTACATTTCAACAGGACAGACAAGATAAACTATTAATTAAAGGGAAGCGGCTCTTTCGCTGTTTAAAAAGTGTCATACGAGTTGTTCAAATTAATGATCAAAAGTCTCTCCAGTCCTTTATCAGGATTGTACCCAAGCGAAACCCTTAACAGAACTGGGAATTGCAACCAAGTTCAGTGAGTGGTCTTTATGAATCTTGAGAGAAAATTCTCGTAAGAGATGAAGACGACGCGTTCTTTCAGCATACTTTAAATAAATTGACGCTACGATTAGGAGCTATAATGGAAAAGTAAGAGATTCCTTCTTTTTTAAAGAAAAATAATTGCGCGTGATCCATCAGTTTGAAAAATGAACTTTGCGCTTCTCGTTAATGAACTCTTTTAAAGCTTTTTCGTGTAGGAGAGATTTTTAATCGGTGTAAACTATGTGTGTATTTTTTGAATTTGTAAGCTCCTGGAAGATTGTTGTTACTCAAGGACAGAAATAAATATTATAGCTCATACACTGGGGTACTTATTAGTTTTATTAGATAATTTTAGACTCAAAATAAATTAATTATTGTACAATACAAGTAACTAAAAGCTGCGATTTTTGATAAGAAAGTACTGTGAGAATGAATAATACAATGTACATAGCAAAATTGTTGGCTCGGTGATTTAGAGGAAGCGTACCCGCTTCTCCAACTGGAAATAAGTTGGTGAAGATTCGGAGGTCAATTAATATTAAGTCTCTTGAAAGCCTGTTTTAGGATGTTTCGTTCTCTTTCAAACATGGAATACAGAAAAGCACGTGTTCAACATTTCCTCGACACCAATATCACAATCACAAGAAAATGACGGAACTAATTAAAATTTGTTCAAGTAGCTGTTCAAGTAGCCATGACCAGTTAAATATTAGGTTATTTTGAAATTAGTATAAAAATGATGGCATACCAGTCTCTCATTATTGGTTGGAAAAAATTTCTTTGTTAAGCTCCCTTTATTTAAAATGAGATATTCTTAGTTCCAAGGCTTCGCCATATTTTCTTTCATAATCTTTATGCAAAAGGATTTAGGAATATTAACGGAAATGTCAATTTTGCGCTTGGTTGTAACCTTTGCAAGCCAATGGGCCTTCTCATTTCCAAGAATGCCCGTGTGTCCGCGAACAAATGCAAAATCTATTGTGAAGTTTTTCCTTTTAGGCTTTTAAGTTGCTTTTGGATCTTGACGATTATGTTGTTAGATGAAGAAATACACTTAAAGGAATCCAAGGAAGAAAGTCTGTACAGATGAGATAATCTGAGGTGACACCATTTTGATCAGTGATCCATATAATGGCGAAGTTTAAACATAAAAGTTCAGCTGTATAAACTGTGCATTCATCACAAATTCTAAATTGGAAGTGCTCGGATTTCACACCACTCCTGAACAGGACAAAAGCGAAGCCAACTCTGCCATCAATTTTACTACCATCAGTGTAGCAAATAACAGGGAAATCCTCTGTGTTTTTGTCACTAAGTTAAATAATATTGATGGTATTCCTCTCTGAAAGATGAGAGAGAGAAAATGGAGACAGAATACAATCATTCAATTAATCCAAGCGTCAAAAATTGGTAGCGATGGTCACCACTAGATACTGCCACTATGAAATGGCTTTCACATTTTGGTACTTGCCTTGTCTGCAAAGGCTAGTTGCCAATGTGCAACCCATTAAAAAAAAACTTTGTAAAATTTTCATAACCCTGGCTCTCTCTCCCCGCACTGTCGAATCATTCCGATCCAATGTTTCTTCCGATTCTGCTTTATCGTGTACAGTAAAACCTGTATTTGTGCGCTCATTTCTTATGCGATTTTATTTTCCTGCGATTTGTTTTGTACAATTTTTTCGAGGCGATCTTTTTATACGGTATATGAATTTAAATAGCTTTGACTCCACTGTAATGTTTTATATCTATTTATTTTTGGCGTAACGGAGAATGTTAGCCCTCCCCCCGAAAAAGTCAGGTTTTGCCTTTAGCGTTAGTCAGGCATTGGGCCCCTAAAGTCTTACCTCCCCTACCGTGATGCGGGGGTGTACGTTACGCCTCTGAAATGTACATATAGACACTTCAAGATGCACTGTTCATTTATTTTAAACAGTCTCCCGACAATGCGCGTTCAGTTGCTTTTTCCTCAACGCTCCAGCAGCCCGCGCTTGATTGAAGACCACACTTTCGATGACAATGACGTTATCAATAATTTGATAGATTATGAAGACGGACAAGAAGCCAGATTCTTTGAGAGCGGATAAAAATATGCAGGGATCCAGCTTTCCAACAAATTCGAAAATCATTTTCTTAAAATGGATACCAGTTAAGAAAGGAGTATAATATTCTAAAAGGTCCTCAATCATGTATATCTGGTTATCGTGACATTTACAAGCAACTGACCACCCGACTTTCGTCACAAAAACTTATCTCTTACTTTATGTTGCCAAAAAATAAATCAATTGAGAGAAATTGTACCTTCAAATTGACGAAAGGGATTTTGAACATATTCATTCCAGGGAGATGAGCGCTTTGAATTACGATGAGTAGCAGTGAATTATGTATGTGCATTTTGAAAACTCCTCCATGTATACAATGAGAAACTAAACTTTTTAAAATGTTTCCATGTGTAATATTTACTTATTTATTTTATAGAAGTATTCTTACACAAATTTTGTAAATAATTGGCATATTTTATAAATGCGACTTTTTTTGTGCGGTCACTTATCCACTGCATACAATAAAAAATAAAATAAATTGTATTTTCACAAACTGGTTTGTTATATGTAAGAATTTATGAAATTTTCGAATACTTTTTTGTTTGCTTTTATGCGGTCCCTGTGTACCGCACAAAAACAGGTTAAGCTGTACTATCATTTCGAAGGCAGAGTTTTAACAATTTAATGCTAAAGAAGCTCTTAAATCTACCTGATGTTTATTTTTCTTGTAACTATTTAGTCGGTGCCCTCTCATCGTTATAAATGTTCTAAGGGTTATAAATTACCCGTTTAATAAAAATTACTTAAACTTTTAACACAAGAAAAGCTCATGTACCAAAATTTCATTCCTTTAGTGGGGAAATACTTAACATAAAAATTCATTTTTTACTTTTTCCTTTGTTACGTAGATCTGGTTTCGATAATTTTATGCAAAAACAATCACAAAGAAAATAAATAGTTCTTTAAGAGCGATGCGAATTTATTATCAAAAATCCAATCCTTAAAAGAAAAATTCAGTGGCAATATTCACAGGGTAAATATCCGAAGGTCTTCACACCTTCAACAGCAATCAAACACAATAAACAGTGTTTAAAAATATACGTAAGTAAAAATTATTTACAAGCACAGCCGAGCTAATCACTAGTCAAAACAATCCTCACTACTCGCTGGTTTAATCAAGACTGACTGCTGTACCGGCGAGCTTCTTTATTTATAGGCGCGACAAGAACTTTCAGAAATATAACCGCTCGTGTCACTGAACGTGACACTAGTGGAGAGATCTATTACTTTCTAGAAGATTCCAGAGGGTTCCGAACTCGCCAACATGGTCACAAAAATGATGCCAACTTGGCTCTACCGCCAAGATTTCGCCAAGTTCTCATTGAATCGCCATTATAAGGTAAGGGGCGGCATTGCTTGTGAGTAGCACAATTTTAACATGAAATAAATATAACACAGAGTAATATAAATGCATTAAACACTCAAATACAAATTATTTGCACTATTTACACAAAATTCGTAACACTTTCATCTATATATTAGAGAACATCTTTCCCACATATGTATATTTTGAAATTATAAGAAAAAACATTAATAATAATAGATCCATTCTACAGATTTTAGGGATATTAAATAAGGAGAAATATCAATTTTGCTTTTTGTAACATTTATCTTTGAGTTTAAGATAATAAATCTGTGTAACTACAGGCAAATACGTATCACTTATCGATAACGAGTAATATATTGTTATTTTTTTCAACCAAAATATTATTTACAGACTATACTGAACATCACAAAAAAAGCAGCAGATGCTCTTGTATGAAATGATATCAGTAACAGCCTCAAGCACAGAGCGAGGCTATTGAATATAAAAAGCGTAGTGCGCAAAGCAGTATAAAATAATACTTTGTGTGAGAATTCCTAATATTCTTGTAAATAAAAGACAAGTTCACTACCATTCACACACATTCGTTTTATCACAATACCCATCTCTCATCAAATGTCTTTAAAAAGGTTAATCATCCCCAAATAGCATAAAATATCGATTGCTTTTGCACTCCAAATGCACCTTGGTGGTCAATGTTACAACAATGATGACAAAATCAAAACGACCATAATAATGAGTGCTTAATAGATAGTTAATAATATAATAATTATTTAATAAAAATTAGTGCTATTAAAATAAAACTGTTCTCAAACATTAACTATTCTTATAACAAACCATTTTTAAAGAACGCGTGTATATATACATGCATAATATTTTAATTGTTGTTGTCACTTGACATCTTACTCGTTTTAAATTTCGAAAGCCTGAAACTGACTTAATTTTGCAACTAAAAAGAAAGTTCTCGTAAAATATTGTATTCGAATCTATATTATTCAGTCTAGTGCTGTCATCTATTAGTAAGAGAAACAACTTCATTAGAACCCGATACACTCGTTTGTAACAGTGCAAAAGCCAAATGAAGGTACTCGCACGTTCGCAACGGTCTAAAGGTTAAAAAGATTTACATAACAAGTAATATATAAAAAAAAATTAAGTCACTCTTCCTATTTAGATCAACAATTTTTTATTTTTTATTTTGGCTACTTTTTATTAAATAGTTAATATAAATATGTATATATATACATAGGACAGAATTACAACATTATATATAAGTGGTAATTAATTTTTATTAATTATCATCAAAGTATCGTATTGTGTCATCCAAAACAATTGTGTATATAAAATTTCAGTTCAACTGGATGCTTTAAAACGTGAGAAAAAACCTTTTCAAGTTTTGACACAAGTCGCCAAAAGGGTCGCTAAGTCACCCAAACTGATGCCAACGTGGCTGTATTTGTAATTCTTTAAATAATTAGGTTTAATCAATTAATTTTATTATATATAATTATTATTAAATTATTGTACTGCCATCCAAAATAATCATGTATATAAAATTTCAGCTCAATTGAGCGTTTTAAAATGTATTTTATTAACGATTGAAAATTCCACCAAGAAAAATAAATAAACAAATATATAGAGAGTGGAAACGTAAAGTAGGAATTGAAAAAAATATGATAGCCTATCCACACAATTATATTGAGTATTTTATTTTAATTCTCTTCTTACTGTAATTATTTGCTTTTTTTCTTAAATACATTCTCTATTAATCTGATTTTTCTTTTCAAGTGTAGGACAAAACTTACAAAATTGTAAAATTCACGTATATGAATTAATACCTCAATATTGTATTTTTAAACTTTTTATTGAAATATTTGGAACTATTTGAATTCAGATCGCTTACATGATTTAAAAAAAATTACAGATCAAGATTTTTTTTTTTATTCGAAAACTCAGATTAAGCATATGTGAATGTTTCTGCTACAGTCAGATCCTAGAAGATTAAAATCGCCTGGTTCTGAACAAATGAATAATTCTTTTTTATATTAGGGATCTATTACCAAATTCTGATATATATCCCATACCATAAGGAAGTTTTGCATTTCAATTCTTGTAAACTCCAGAAAAGAATATCTCAACTAGCAATGAGAACAAAATACACGGAAACGAAAACAGTATTTTGAATAAATCTATTCTTCCCTAAGTAAAAAAAAGTAATGTAAACAAGAAGCTTTTTTAATGTTTCTTGGGTTGTGAAAAACAGGAAGTGTTGCTTGAACGAAATATTTTTTAAAAAAAAAAAAAATGAGGAAACGATTTGAAAACGTAAATCGAAAGAAGTGGGCACTTATTGTCCATGAATAATTCATGAGAAATGGCCTTTGTAACTTAAATTCGGTTAGTAAAACGAGAACAGAAATATGTAAATAATTGTTGAAGGGTGCGTGTTTTCTTTGCTATGCGATTAAACCAGAGCATTGAATGAACTTTGGAAATATTGCAGAGTAAAGTGATTTGAATGTAAACAAATGACTCAGATATTTGTGAACAATGATAAATTGCTCAAATATACAGAACAACAATTTTGAACTGTTTTCTTATCATAAAAAATATATACTTTTTTCTAACTTCGTATTTGTTTCCTGCATTTCTGTGATTTATGATCGCCCCGTCGTTGTATGAAGCATTTCTTACGTACCGCTGCAGAAAATTTTTCAATGTTTCAGCGGTGTGAGAAGTCTCGGGAGGTCCAGAACGTTCGTCATCTTTGGCACTTCCCCTGTCTTCTGAAACGTCGATGCAATTCAAAATCTTACGTTCGCCATAATGTATCAGAGCCTTAATTAAGCTTGAACCCAATTCTTAAGTCTTCATAGCACTTTTTCAAGCCAATACAAAATTTGATATTATTCTCTGCTCAACAAACGCAAGAATTAGTGACACAGAAATGTTATCGTAGTCAATCTACTGGAAATATTTTCCCGCAACAAGATCAGTCCAGGAATTTCTGAATACTACCTCGTCTGATTTACATACCTAATCCATGACAAAAATGAAGCATTTTTTTCATAAGTAAAGAAAAATTAATTTATAAATAAAGTATTTCTTCTTTACTTATCAGAGGATTTCAGGTGGATACTTATTTTTTATTTTTAATTTGATACCCGGCTCCGACCTTTTGTTCATAAATCGACGTACCGACAAATACAACGTAGGACGATAAAAGCAGTCACCAAAAGGTACAATTAAGAACATTGAAATACAGTTTTAAACAACAGCTTATAAAATGGGATGATCCCGATTCAGAAGTACATCACTGTCACAAGGTGGGCAGGAATCTGAATCTGACATTCTTTATTAGACAAATCTGCAGAAAGTCAAGACCAGTAGCTTGTCTAAAACAGGCCATGCTGATTGTTTTAGGCAAGGACCAGGAATTCTTGTAAAAGTCTTCAGAAAGAAGCTCTATTTTTCCTTCAAACCCTCTCAATATACAAGCTGATGCGTTTGAATTTAATGTGGTGCAGAATGAAAGACGCTGTATACGCCGCAAATATGGTTGCATCATTTGGATTTAATCTGGGCCAACATATATGTCTTGTTATTTTCATATATCACGCAATGAGACTTGGAATCAATTTTAATGTAATGCAGTGCTTTTTATTCAACAAATCATCTATTTTTTCTCTGCAGATCCTGAAACTCTCACATTTAGTAATTGAGTTAGGATCGTTGTGGAATCAACAAAGAGGACCATATTTTTCTTTTCCATTTATATCAGCGTTTTAAAACTGTCCCCCCCTTTTAAAAGGGGGTGATAACTCTACAAGGGGGGAGCATAGGGAAAAAATTTGGGAAAACTAAAGATTTTTCCCAAAAATTATTAATTTACGGGAAAAGTAAGAAACAAAATACTTTCTGACATAATAAAATATAAAATACACATTTACGGGGATATAATACACTTATAAAAGTATCTGTACTGTAAAAATGTTTTTTTATTATTAATTTAACAATACTAAGTTAAAAAAAGTTTTTAAAAATTTCCAGTGACCCCATGGGTTTTTATTAAAATTATCTTTTAATGATTTGTACCCCTTTATAAATAATTCCCAAAAGCCATTAAAAAAAACTGGTTTGGGCCCCAAGTCACGGGTTTTTCCACCCTAGACGGCGTTTTTTGATGTTTTTTAGAGGGGAGAAGAAAAAAGGGAAAAAATAAGCAAAATCCCTAAAATAAGTAAACCCTTTTCAAAGACTGTCAACGTTTCCCTTTTTCTACATTCCAAAAACCTTAGGGAAAAATTTTTTTTGGATAGCAATGCACAGAAGAGATCGTATTTTGAAAAAACGTTTTATACGTCCAGAAGTTTAATGTTTTGGGGTGAGAGAGACGTTTATATACGTTGGTGGCGCATAAGAGGTTAAAATCTACTGTAGCTTTTTTATAAGTACAGTATTATAACATACAATGTTATTGTTTGGAGGGGGCGGATGAAAATGATGATTAAAAAGGGGGTCGCGAGCATTGAAAGTTTGAGAAGATGATTTATATATTTATTTACCCAACGCCCATGCTTGTTTTTTTTGATTTTTGTGTCTTCAGTCAGTACTGGGAGGCCCTTATGGCATGGCCGCAGAGTGGACAGGCCTCGTCAACAGCCAGACCAGGCCAGTGGATATATATTCTCAAAAGTCATGTCCGGTGGTTAAACAAAAGTGGGCAACAGACTCGGCTCTCTCCAAGTACCTGGGGATAGGACCCACAGTAGCTTGGGTTGCTCATGACGTTCCAATGCTCTTGGTTTTGTAGGTAACGGCAGTACATTTGTCAATGTAAATGTGTATAATGCTCTTTCCTCTTCTGAGGGTCAAGGGGATTTCTGGTTGAGACTACTTGGCTACCTCCGGCTTTTGGTTGGCTCTCATTCCCGGGGGACCCCAATTGGCGGGGACCCACTGTAAGCTCACAGTCCAGTTATATGAAATTAGTTCCACAATTTTAGTTCGGCGTTGAATTGTATTATGGCATTCAGTTGGTGCACATTTTTCCTCTTTTCGCACTCCTCTATCTTGTCTGTGGCTACAGAAAAAGGCTGTTATTTCACCATCAAAGTTGTCAAAATATTTTTCATCAGGAAAAACAATGCAAATTTTATAGAAAAAATCCTAGTCCAGCATTTTCAATAACCTCTTCAGAAGAACAATCAGTATACACGTGTTGCTAAGAATCATCTCGGCACACAATGCGCATGATTATTAACCATTGTAATATATTTCAATTCAGAGTCAAGAGAAGATTTCTAGCTAACATCAGAGAGAAAGTCCGAATAATCCCTTGCGAGTTTAATATTTTTTAGTGTACACCAAGGCTTCGGTAGAAAACAACGACTTGAAGGTGGGAAATCAAGTGTATCATGAGTTCTTTTATGCAGGAAAGTTAATGTTTTTGTGCTTTTAATCTCTACAGCCATCCAGTAGTTGCTCAGAAAGTTTTCCCTTCTCAATACTGTTACAGCATTATTTAAAGCTACTTTTCCATCACGACGGTCATACAAGGGCTCCAAATAAATTTGAATTTCCACAGTAGTAATTGGAACACAACTTACGATACCCGTATCAAGTCTCAGTATGCAATTTCGGAAAAGATTCAATTTTTTCTCTGGTACTGTTATTAGCGTTCCACTACTATATTCAACACACACATAGCTGGTCTTACGTAGCTCATATAGGCGGTGTAAAGGACATTTTGGGTAGAGTCTCAAGCCTTGGCTGTACATCGTCTTAGAAGTTTAACTTTCATTTCTCCTCGGTCAAAAACTTTCTCAGTTTCACAATTCAATTCAGTTTTGAATTTAGGTCTAAACCCAAATTACTTAAGTACCATCTATTTATCTTTCCATTTAAAGCCATGATTGCGAACAGTTAAAAAGTGGTTTGATCAGGTTTACTATCATCTCATTTAAAAGTGGCCCTATTTCTAAAATCACTTTGGCTTGAATAAAAAATATGTGACCAGGCTGGAGAGTCTGTGAAGGTTTCATGCAATTGAATTGAAAGAGGTTTTTAAGCAAGAAATCATTTTTGGGGATTTGAAGAAACGTTTCAAGTCTTAATTGAGGGCAGAAAGTTTCCCAGACTAAAGTATATGTAAGGAAGTTTTAGTGAAAAAGATAAGGGAGTAAAAACGAGGAATTCAGTTTCAAAAAAAATAATTTAAATGGGAATCTAATAATATCGTTGGATTCCAGGATTATTAACTCCAGTTTTGCAAGATTTCTTTACTCAACAGAAAGAAAATTCCTTCAAATAAACATATATATGTTGAAAATACATTAATACATTCATTTATAGTTCAAGGTTATATTTGAGAAAAATATATCCAATTATAGTAAGTCCTTCAGCAGTTTGAGAAACTTTTACAAAATATTTCGGGGGCATATTTTAATATTCTATTAATACATAAAGCATACCAAATAAAAAATATGGCAAATAAATTGGAAGAGATGGACTTAAATTATTTATGAAGGAAGCAGTATGCATGGAATGAAGTTTAAAGGACAATTACAATTTAATAGTAATTCTTTTCTAAAATGGCTCTAAAAATGATAATGTAGCTCATTACCATTATCATACATTCGGTAGAATAGCTTCTTGTCAATTATTCTAAATGAAACCTATTTACTGCTTTTTCCCTTCGCTGTTTTAAGTTACCGGACGTCATTTGTATTTCTTGAAATAAGGAATGAGGAAAGATGTATGTCTGATGTATTACTACAATAGATTTTATTGAGCCATTCTCACTTTTATTATTCTTTAAGTTTCTTTCTTTTGTGAGTTATTTATTTAGTTTACTAATTTCTGTCAAAAAATAATTATATGTTTGTTTGGGTAGTTTATACTTTTCAAAAGAAAAAAATGGTTACACTGCATAGAATGAGTACAAATAATGGATTTGATTTAAAAAAATCGTATTATCGGAGCTACTTCACGGCTTATAGTATGTGATATATAAATATAGAGAGAAATATACCAAGTTTTTTTTTGTTACAAATGTTCGATGTGGAAGCCTATTGTTACGCGATATTCGTCCAAGCTGTAATCCAAATCATTCTACACATTTCGTAGCATCACTCTATCAATAGTTCGTAATACTGCACAAATGCTTACTTGCCGTCTCCTGTTTGTTTGTTTTTTTGTATCATTTTCAAATAATACGGCTTGCAATTTAATTTTTTCGGAAAATGTTCTATACCGTTTTCTGGGACATTCCAAGTTTACAGCCGGAAACTCTCGTAGACTTAGAACAAAGTTCTTCCTCACGCTCTCCAATGCTTCTTCCAAGAGTCTTAGTAGGCAGCTATTTTTCTTTTAACAGAAACAACCGTTTTTCCTAAATTGATGATACCATCACAGAATGCTCATCTTGGATGGAGCTTTTTTCCGAAGAGATTTTTGAATGCAGGCTTCACTGAAATAATTGATATGCTCGTGCATACTCTAATAAAGAAAAACTCATTTCTGCCATTGCCGTCATGTTTGAATTTCAATTACAGCGATTTTAAATGTGCTGTTGATCATTGGTGGGGGAAAAAATGGTATATTTCTCTTAGAATCACTTACCAGGTATCACTAGTTATAATATATACAGTAGTTATAATTTAAAGTTGGTCTATCATTTGCGGTCACCATGTATAAATAAACCAAGATCTACAAAATGTAAAAGAAAAATATTAAGAGGTAGAGAGAAGTGGTGAGGAACTTGCTGTATTTTTCCAAATGATAACATTTTTATTAAAATATAAACATAAAGCAGTGCTTCTCAAAGTTTCAATATTCGCGACCCAATATCCAATCATAATTTTCATCGCGCCCCCTCATACAATAACCATGTATTGAATTCAATAATATTATACTTTGACGCTAAAATTACCATCCGACTTTAACCTCTGAAGTGCCACCGGCGTATATAATCATCTCGCTCAGCCAAAGCGTTTATTTCTCCTGACGTAAATATACGTCTTTCCGAAGTACGATCTTTTCTGTGCACTGTTATTCATGAAATTTTTCCGAAGGTTTTTAATGCAATATAAGGAGCTTGACAATGTTTGCGAAGGATTTACTTGTTTCAGATTATTTCCTTCTTTATTTCTCTCCCACCCCCAATATATCTTATAAGCCAACGGGGAAAACGATTTCTTGGGAAGCAAAGGGAACTTTTATTTTTGGGAAGAAGGGGGGCATTTTAAACCGTACAAATTATGAAGATAAGTGTTACGTTTTGTATATAATTTTATGTATGACAATCTCATGGGGTCACTGCTATTTATTAAACTTGTTCTTAACTTAGTATTGTTAAATTAATTATAAAATACATTGTGTAGCGCTGATACATTTATAAGTGAATTAATTATATCAGTGTAATGTGTATTTACTTTTTATTATGTCAGAAGTTATTTTATTTGTTTACTTTCATTAAATTATTTTTAAAATAATCTTCTGTTTTCGACTTTTCAATATGCTCGTGCCCCCTCGTAGAGTTGCCATACCCCCCAAAGGGGACGCGCCCCACAGTTTGAGAAACGCTGACATAAAGTACCATTTTAATAATAAAAAAAATAATACCTTTTAATAGTTTTCTTCCTCTTATATTAAATACTAGCTTATATACCCATACTTTGCACGGGCGAATTGAAAAATTAAACAATACAGATGGAAGGATAAAGAAGTTTCTAATGAGTAAATTTTACATGAATTGCAAAACAAACAAACAAAAAAGCTTATTGTATGTCTCAGTTGAACAAAAAACCAACATATTTTCTACATTTTAAGTCTGTAGATCTAATAGCTGATAAAAAGGATTTGTTTTAATTTGTAACGCCCCGTAACTCTCCTGTGGGTAGATTTTTAAAAACACCTTCCTAAGCTGATCTCTGCTCAGCAAAAGTAACACATTGTTACACCCTTTTTGTTTGAATGCTTAAAATGGTGTAAATAATTTATATCTGGAAGTATAATACATTAATATTACTTTCTGTTGTATTTATTTTATGTTAAATTTGTAATATTCGCAAACAACGTCGTTCCTTACATTATAATTGCAATTCAACGGAAACAAAACGAAATGTTGGCGATAGTGCCTAGTTGGCCTCATTTTTGGCGACCCTATTGGCAACTTGGCGATTGATTGAACGGTGCAAAAGTTGATATGATGTAGTGCTCCCTGGTGGGGAGCTGCAACAAAGAAGATAGCACATAAACCATCTCCACAAAAAAAATACATATTCATGCCAATTTCCATAGTGATCGGTTGAACGGTGTTGGAGTGATGCGATTTCATATATACACAAACATCCATTATATATATATATATATATATATATATATATATATATATAGATAGATAGATAGATATAGATAAAACACTTTACACCACAAAAAGTAAAAGTAGAAAATAGAAACTTCCAAGTAGTTCTGATTTTTGTCATCTTTTAAATAAACCCCGGCGTTTTTCATTTAGTTCAGAAAGTAACGTGCCAAATTAGCCATGATAGAAGTTCATGCTATAACATACTTTTCATAAGTCGTAAAAGTTTTTCGAATTTTTGATGCAATCTTAAGCACATCTAAATTACTGCTGAAGCAGAGAAGGAGATTTAACTTTTTGAAGCATATGTTTTTGTGTTTAATGTCATAAATATCTTTTAGTACGGCATTTACCAGCCTTTGAAAAGACATGAACTTTTTTCAAGAAAGCCTTTATACAACTAGACGTCATGAAATTTACCTCTCATAATGATATTTTTAAGCAAAAGTTTGTGAAGGTATATTGCAGTTTTTTCTTTCCTTCGCGCAGAAATATTATAGTCGTTTGTGTATAAAGCTTAAATTAATATTTTGTTTTATTCATTCAACATTTTTCTAAATATGCTTTTCCCCTGTTATGCTGATATAATCATTAATATAATTTATAACTCATTTATTTATTACCAAAAGGACACTGAACTCCCCTAGTAATGTTCTAGAATTTTTAAGCTGATGTCCTATAGGGACACATCTCAGCGTGACATGGAATCCAGCTAACATACGCGGGGAACATAATGTAGTCGGACCAAAAAATACTTACACATATGTGTGTGTGTGTGATTAAATTACGCATAATAGTAATTCATAAAATAGTATGTTAACTTGATTGCTGATAATATTTTTTCCGTTAATTTTACATTCCTTTATTCGAGGTGCTCTCCCAGTTCCTTAAATACAATCCATTTAGTCTAAAAAAGAAATTGATTTTTAGTAAAAATAAATATAAAGTAGTAAGAGTAAATATGTCGATAAGCCCTTTATCGAGACATGGAAAAGGAAAAATTATGATATTCTCCCACTATATATAATTAGACATTTATTTTAAATTCTTTATTAATTTTTAAAAATATTACATGCCACCAAGCATATACATGTAAATTCTAAGAAAAAAAATATCATGTGGGAAACCAAAATAAAATGTTACGAAATTGTAAGAAAATTATTTGTGTGAGAGAACAGAATGATGAAAGTGTGTGCTTTCTTTCTAATTCTACCCTCAAAAAGCAAAGAAAAAACGGTGTAGAAAGGGAAGCTGTTGGAGCATTTCTTGTTGCGAGGGCAATAAGCAAAAATGTACATTCAACCCTCCTATAACGCGGTACTGTTACAGCGCGGTTTCCGTCAACAACGTTACTTTGATATTTTTATCGTGAGATAGTGTGGTTGCTATGGGGATAACGTATATTAGTGTTAGTTTTTTTTTCTTCCTGAGGATCTCTGCTCATCAAAAGTAACACATTGTTACACAATTTGTGTAATGAACGCTTAAAATAGTGTAAATAATTTATATCTGGAAGTATAATACATTAATATTACTTTCTGTTGTATTTATTTTATGTTAAAATCTTGCCACCACCTCTCCCTTCGAAATCTAGTTTTATTATGAAATACAAAAAGTAGTGATTACACTGATCGAGGAATAAATTAAAAACGGAGCGCGCATTGAGGCATGGCGTAGACAAAACAAAATGATTAAGGAATCGCGCCAAAAGGTTTTTATTGGTCTCCATATAACGCGGTACGAATGATGTGATTTGTACTAATTCTGAGTTTCTTATAGCGCGGTTTCCATACAACGCGGTAGATGGTTTCCATAGAACGTGAGCGCGGTACGCACTCGACGCGTTATATGAGGGTAACTGTACATGAACATCGAACCAGAAGACCTTTATTTCTCTTCCGTTCCTTTTTTTTGTCTCCGTGGACATTGAATATACATGTTTGATGAATGGGATGCAGGTAATGTGATTCGTTAACTCTTCTCAGGGAGGAATTTAATTTCTGGACGACAAACATTTTTAGTTAAAATTTAGTGCCGACTTGAAGATATGTAATTCGTAGAGAAAATGAGTGTTTATTAACGTCTCATTGTAAAGCAGCACGAGGGCAATTGGCGACAGATCTCGTAAATTTGAACGGTTAAGTGACGAGGATGACACCCGAGCTGGCATTTCCCTCTCCAAACTATCATATTACTCTAACGGGAATAATTAGAACCTCGAGAGGTGCAACGAACATTAGCCCCCTCTACATGGTGGGTCTTCAGCAGAACCAGGGCTCAAACTCAAGACACGACGGCAGCGAATTCATGACCACAACCATTAGTCTACCACGAATCTTGTAATAAACAGAAGAGGAGACATTAGTTTTAGGCTCTTAGACGAATTTGATGTACAAACAAAAAAAAGGAAAATGGTCAGTTTTGTTTTTGCGCGAGACAGTGTTTAATTCCTTTAACCGGTTTGCTCATACACCGTACGGCTACCGAAAGCTGATAACAGCCAGTTAGTCCGAACAGCGCATGGATGCTGATAATTTCTTCTTTCTTGCAAGTAATTTTAATTATTATTGTGAGATAATTAGTGCTAGTGTGTGTTTTTAACCCCTTCGCGACGGGCTGTGCAAATAGACATTTTACAAAGGCGCTGTGGTAGGCTGGGCGATGCAAATATGACTTTTCAGCTGGAAAGTTTTTTAATTACCACTAGATGGCACCCTATGTCCATTATATTGAAATCGAACGTAGCTAGAGTAACCTGATCTTCAGTTAGTTTATATTCTGCCTGGATTTGATATTTTGCACATCAGCTGAGTCGGGGGAGGGAGTAATCGAAATGTAAGCAAATAGCTCGTAAAATTTCCACTTGATATAAAACATTCGCGTTTCTAATAACTCTCCCAATGTTTTTTTTTATTTATTTTCTTTTTCTTAACAGTGAGTTTTAGTGTCAGTTCTGTCACAGTTTTTGCTGCTTTCGGATATATTTCGCGTACTTTTCTTATTTCAAAAACCTTGACTTCAGATTATTATTTGATTGTTTTGAAAACATTTTCCTAACCTTAATATGAAGATAAAGGGTGAAAAAAGCCAAAGTGTATATTCACAAACCGTGTGTAAATAATAATAATAAAAACTTAACAAACATTTTATGCTTTCAAATCATACAATGTAGGACTTATCGTTTCTCCATGCTTCGAGATTTTCCACACTCAGTCTTCATATTAATTTTGCTATTTCTTTTTGTAAATAATTTTGTCATTTTTTTATTAATTTGATAGTTTATTTATAAGTTTCGTCAATGAAAATTTTGGAAAAAATTGTGAATAGCGCTTACAAAATTTATTTCCCAATGTAAGTGATATTTTTTTTATATAATTTCAATTAAATTAAAAACGTTACTTCATTCTAGTTTTAATGTAACAGACAACTTATGTAGTAATCTAAAAGAGTACCAAAAATTACGACATTAGGATTGAAATGTTATTATTTATGCTTTTTTTTTCATAAGGCTACACATTACCTTAAAAATGACAAATTTATCGAATAATTTTTTATTTTGTATTTTCTTTTAGCCCATACGATTGGGACTCTTGCCCCAAATTTCACAGACCTAATAACAATTAGTTTTTAAGATATTTTAAGTTTTCTGAGTATTGTCAGTCACTAAATTTGACAGCTGAGGGGCGGGGTTAGTTTTGTTTCATTTTAAAGCATTTTTCCATTTTTAAATTTAATTACTAATATTTTTTAATAAAACCAATACTTGCAAAGAAGTGGTTATTAACTTCAACTTTCACTACTAAAATCGTTTCAGTTTGTTTATACTTTGAGTATTTGGTGTTCTTATAGTTACTTAACTAAACATGATAAAAAAAGGTCTTTCTCAAGACCAATATTTATTCTGAATATAAGCATACAATTTATATAGTTTAAAAGCTTGTTTAACTTTGTTAAAGTTGAGTTTTTCTGTTAAGAAAATGCCAAGGACAAAACTTTCGCACCTTGGGAAGAGAAGCAATATTTCTAAGCGATGGAGTACTGCTAAAAATGACAAGTCTAAAAACGAGCCTTTAGCTGATGTAACTACAAGAATTAAAGATACAAATGTTTTGAAAACGAATACTACAGGTAAAAGTAAACATTTCAGTGATGTTCCAAATTACATTATAGTGGATACTGATTGTTTAAGTAATTTGTTTACAAATCATTCATGCAGTATGTGTCATACGGCTTCTTTTAAACTTTGCTTTGGTCAAAGAAATAGATTTGCATATAAAATGAATGTTGTATGTGTTAATTATGACCAAACTTAAAGTGAAATATGTTCTTCATAACAGTTGATTGATACTAAATTGTATCAAATATCAAATGTTTGCAAGAATAAATTGATGTAAATATGAGAATAGTGCAAGGTATATTAAGTTTGGGACTTGGCTACTTGGCGGTGGAAAAATTCTGCATGCACATGAATTTAAATATAATGTCTAGTAAAACTTTTAATTCCTACAACTTTTAATTTCTTCAGGTCAAATCAGCTGTTGCTTGAAGTTCGTAAAAATGTCAGAGAGGCGTATGGCTCAAAGAATGATAAAGATATCGTCAATATTGGAGTGCCATACGATGGAAGCTGGTTACAAGAGGACATACGTCAAACATCCAACGTGTTATCGACTTGCTGACTGGCTTCGCGATAGAATACGAAGTAATGCCAAAACGGTGTGGAGAATATGAGCAGACTAAATTTGCACTTGAAGAAGACAGTGCTGAATTTCGTATTTGGTATGAAGGACATCAGGATGTTTGTAGTGCAACACATGTCGGATCATCTGGTGCAATGGAAGTAAATGCAGCTGTAAAATTATAGGAAATATCTGACAGCTTTGACTTCCGGTACGCAACCTTGCTCTCTGATGGGGATTCTAAATCTTTCTTAGAATTAAAAGAAAGGAATGTGCATGGAAGTGAGACACAAATTAAAAAGAAGAATGTATCAACCATGTAAGCAAAATGTTGGGAACAGCTTTGAGGCAAACAGTTAAAGATTGGCGAGTGAAAGGTGTAACTTTGGGAGGAAAGAAACACACGGCAGTTAGAAAGAAGAGACAATAAGAAAAAACTAACTAGATACTACACTAATGCCATACGCAAAAATAAAGTGATGTAAATGCGGTGAAAACTGCAATTTATGCTATCCTATTTCATTGTATGTCTACAGACCAGAAGCCACAACATAAATAGTGCCCTTCTGGTATAGACTCGTGGTGTTTTTACCAATCATTATTAGCACGTGGTAAGAAACTAGGTTTTAACAAAGATTGTGTGAAAACACCAATCAATGAAGAATACTTGCCCAAAATCTTGCCGATTTATCAACGATTAGCATTATCTGAATTATTAAGCAGGTGTGTCAGAGGTCTGACACAAAATTCTAATGAAGCATTGCATTCGATGATATGGAATAGATGTTCCAAAGAAAATTCAGCTTCTAGGAGTCGTGAGCTGATTGCCGTGTCTAGTGCAATATCTGAATTTAATGTTGGAACATTAAAAGCTCTAAAAACATTTCAGGATGCTAATTGCCTTGCAAAAATTTATCATCTGAACATTTAGCCTACTTTACTGATTATAAAAAAACCTATTTCAGAAAGAAAAGAAAATCTGCAAATTTTAAAGTCGTGCAGCAAAAAATAAAACGTGCTAAATAGCGTTGACTTAAAATTGAGAAAAAATTAGGTCCTATGTACAAATCTGGTGGTTTTTAACTTTATTTAAACTTTTATTCATATCATTATTATTCTTTATAAGAGTGTATTGTATTTTAAAATTTTGGAGAAATTATTATATTAATTTTAAGTTGAATAATCTGTCATCGTAACAAATGCTATATTGATATTTTGCAAAAACATATTTTGAATAATTAAAAATATTTTCAATCATATTTAATAAATGTAGCGTTTTCATATATTATATAAGTAGTTAAATAATATACTAAAAACTTACATCTTTGTAAGCATTATTAGTTTTTGTTTTATGCCTTTACAAACATTAAATGCGTTTTTCTCAGATTTTTATTTTTGAAGATGTAAATGTTTTCTAATCCCTAAGGCTTTTTTTACATTCAAAATACAGTCTTGGAATTTCGTATAGATACTTAGATATTTGCGTTCTACAAAAGTTGGTATGGATTTTGGTCTGGGATCTTTAGTAATGTTTTAAAAAAATGTTAAAGTTAATATTTTCACAAAATTTTCGTGTTTTTTTCAGGTTTTGCTAGAAAAATAATAATTATTAAAAATCAACAAGGAAACAGATTTTCAAATCCATACTAATTTTTGTTTGCAATAATATAAGAAATATAAATCACTCAAAATAATGAAAAAATTTCAAAAATTGTGTATTTTATAAAAGTTTAAAAAAAACTTCAAACATTTTTTATTTTTAAAATTTAAAATAAGGGCTTGTTAAATTGACTTTTTATTTTCAGAATCAGTTTAATAATATAGACTAAAAACAATACATATATTACTTTTAATATTACTGTCTCCAAAAATTTTTTTGGAAAAGGGTACCGTGTAACCTAAAGTTAGGCTTAGCGACGAAAACGCCTCTCGTCCTGAAGTACAAGTCCTTACGCATTCACCCCGTCCCTAGCGAGCGTCTCGTAGAAAATCGCCCAGTTATGAAAGGTTAAGAAATGCCATTTCTCCATGGTACTGAAATACTTCTCATTAGGGATTCTCTTTGTGGTGAAGGTGAGAACTTTTCATTGAAGGCAGGAATTTAGATTCTTCAAAATATTCGATAAAGAACAGGGCAAAGTGTAATATGTTGCTTGAGAAGAAATGCAAATGAAATGATAATCCAAAAAAGCCTATGTTTACTCTTTCCTCATTGCAATGTAAGACTTAGTATAACACCGTGCTTTAAATTGTGTGTGCATATATATGAACACACACACACAAAAATCCTCACCTGTTTAGAAAAAGGGTACAAACATGAAATTTTTTGTAAGTATGAGAGAAATTCTTTTAAGGCATCTGAAACATTCTTCGTAACATGCAAATAACATGCACATGCAACAACATGCACATGCTATAACATGCATACATGCACTACCTAAATATGTACTTATGAACAGTAAATATTTAGGGAGTTTTGTGTTCCCCAATTATAAAACAAAAAACAGTGTGAAAACTTTAAACTTTAAAATAAAAAATCAAATTTTTCCCTTTTTGAATTACACTCAGTTATATGCTATAAAACTGTGCTTTTTATTGCATCCGTTTGGCCAAAAAAATTAACCTCTTATGGGGTTCAGCTTAATAAAGAAAGATATTTATTGTAACATAGTAACTCTTACAACCAGAAGATAGTATATGAATTTTTACAGCGAAAATGAAACTGAATATTGATTAATGTAGCTTTCTGAAGATACACGCAACCCTACATCAAATAATATACATATTTTCTCTCAAGTACATTGATAAAATATAATAATATTCGTCTCTATGAGAGTATTCACAGACGTGGTAGGTCTAAATACGAGATCAAGTTTTCAAAAAAGTAGTAAATGTTTTTGATCCAGAATAAACTATTGTAGGAAACATAAAAATATACTTCAATTTAAGAGCATATAAGGTATCCAACTACGTTCGGAACCGTGATTTTGTAAAAGCGTATAAATGGATAATATTTATGATATTTAGTATGACTTACATTAGAAAATGTATATAAAATTGTTTTAAGAATAGTATTATAATAAAAAATTATTTAAGTACACTATTTTGACAAAAAATGAACATAGAATGACCCATTTTCAAAATAGTCTCCTTTTGTGAAAAAGGCTTCTATTATAATAATATTTTGCCTGTATATAGCTCACACCTCTGTACAGAGGCTCAACTAGAATTTTTGAAATATATAACTTAGAAGTGGGTTTATCCATATTTTACGACAACAGAGGGGAGCAATTTTAAGCAAAAAACGCCAATAATTATTTCAATGGGTTGTAACTCTGAAAATAATGTGAATTTTTCAAAAATCATAGTTGAGTCTCTGTACAGAGATTCGAGCTATGCACAGGCAAAATATTTTTATAATAGAAGCATTTTTTACAAAAGGAGAACATTTTGGAAAAAGGTCGTTCTAAGTTAATTTTTTGCAGAAATATTGTACTGAAATAATTCTTTTTTATCATAATGTCCTTAAAACATTTTTATACATGTATTCTTATCTAAGTGACACTAAATATCATGAAAATTATCCATTTATGCGCTTTTTTAAAATCATGGTTCCGAACGTAGTCGGATACCTTAAAGAGAAAAAAAAACCCATTCTGATCCCGATCTCTTGGATATGTGTGTCACTCAAACACAAAAACATCTATCCCTTCCTTCGCCATCTGCAGTTGTATACTTATAGCACGTCATCATTTTATTAAGGTGCTGCCAACTGCAGATAACTAAACGTCAACGGATCGTATTCAAACCGGGTTCGAGACTCGAATCCGAAATCACAGCATGGAAAACGGATAAACATAAATTAGTATTTACAAAATGTCTAACAAATATAAAGCTTTAAATTTTAATTATTCTATGAAAAGGAATCTTTCAGCTTTGTTTCTAAGTAATCTGTTTCTTCTGGAAAAAAATGCCTACAGATGACACGTTTTCCGCACTTAAAAACATGGTGACATTAAAATTGAATGCCACTTAATTGCCTTGCCTTGCACACTTATCAAAATAGCTCCACTGTTAATTTGATATAGGAATTTGGTCTTTGAAATAATAAAAAAAAAGGATGAAATCGGAATAATTGAGCGAAATTTTAATGAACCAGTTAAAAGAATAAAAAACATTAATCTAGAAGTAATCTTTTCTGAAAATGGTACAAAAGAACTGAGTCTTAAACTTTTGGAAATCTGAATAAAATTCTTTTAATAAAAGATGTACATTGAAATAAAAAAAATTCTAAAAGAAAAGTATATATAATAAGAGCACAGATAAAAGAAATCATTTAATTTTGAAAAAAAAGGAAAGAGAACTATGAATGAGTCCTCTTATAATGAATGAAATATTCTTTTAAATCTTATAAAAACGTTGAGATTCATCAGAAATTAAATTCTGAGTCTTCAATCTATTCCAAAAGTCCAATTATCTTAAGTAATATCTAGAATGTCGTACTTTTTGTTCAGAAATCAGTTATAAAAAATATCGTGGAAAAAAGAACATCTTCTCTTATAAGGCTTAAAAAATTACTTAAATTTTATAATATATAAAAAAAATAAATGTAACATTAAAAATGTGATGAGAATTTATTTTTCACGGTCTAGCTTGAATCGATTTCTGATCCCGTGTGAATTTGTTTCGCTTCCTTAGAGATAATTATAACAATATGGGCTAAATATATTGTTTCAAATTTGAAAGTTTCGTAAACATAACGGTTGAGAGTTTAAATGCATAAATTTTTAATCAAACGACCATAAGCTGAAAATTTCAGAGAAAATATTGATATTTTCCTTTATATCATATTTATGCATTCTTTTGTTGTCAGTTCAAATAACATATACATTAATCAATTTAATATGACAGTTTTAAGTTGTATAATTTGTTATCAAATAACGTATTGTGGTGGCTTATTTTCTTAACCCCATCCGGGTAACGAAGATGATGTTTCAGCACAGTTATCACGTTACTCGAACATTCATAACACGCATACACCTTAAGTAAAAAAACATCGTTGCATTTATTAATTCAGTTGGCATGGAGAGTCCTTGTTTAAAGTAAAATTAATTATATTTTTTTAAAATTTTTATACTACTTGTACAAACATATAAGCATTACACTCTAAACTTCTCGTTACTGATGATTTTATTAGCTTCAACGCTTTTTCGTGTCTCATAGATTCTTAACCAATGTAAAATACGTTTTTCATAGTTTGTTAGAAGTTGTGAAATTGCTTTATTTAAAACAAAACAAAATTTTAAAAAAATATGCATGTCTTAACGAATGGAGCTCGTTTTAGTTGATCTGAATATACGTTTTTTGTCGAATATTCTGTTTTAATTATGTTTTTATCTTTGCCTCATATTCAAACCAATAATTTCCAATATATTCAAATGTTTTGTTTGAATATTGTATACTCTTGAGATACCGTGTTTTATTTGCTTCTTTCTCAAACTATAAGAAGGATTTTTAATAAATGTATTTTTAGGTATCAGATGTTTTTCTTAGGCATAAAATTCATGTTTACAATCAAACAGTGAATTAAATTATTCAAAATATGCGAGGGTTAATAGAAATAATAGCGAAGAAACATTAAATTATTTCGGAAGTATGAGTTAAAATTTAAATAAAAGGGTATATTGCCTTATATTTTTATTCAAAGGTATCTAATTCACCCCTACTTTGAGTATTTTATCAATAGCCCTAATAATGTGTAAGTCATTTTTAGGAAATGATTCTATATCAATTGTATACGAGGAAAAATACTTCATTGTGGAAATTTTAATTAATAAAAGATTCAGTAAATTTGTATTATGCGTCAATAAATATACTTTAATTCTTAATTAACATAAGAAACAGTAAAAAAATCCATTCAAAAGCAGGTCAAGTGAAACTTTCACCTTTTAGGACAATATATAAAAAATAGATTGCAGTCAGTTAATAAGCTGTAATTCTCTTTTCCTGACTCACTAAGAAATTTAAAGCCTTGTATATTGTATATAAATGTAACATATTTAAATTGCACCTAAATGATTTTTTTTTACTTTCCAGCTAGTATATTTATTCCTCCCCCGTACACATATTCGCGTATAAAATTAAACAAATAATACTTTCTCAAGAAAGGTCATTTAACCTTCAAATTTAAATTCCATTTTATTTTCCATGACCCCAAGGGTGACTCATCATTCTAACCTAAGCTAAAAGATGATGACTAGGAATTTTTAAAATAAATATATACAACCCAATTCCAAATCAAAGGTGGTTGTTGTTAGCTTACATAACAGAGCTGTTGAAAACGACCTCATGAGTGAATACAAAACTGTTTCTTGAAAATCTCTATGCTTCTTTCGAAATATTATGACAATTACTTAAAGTTGTTGCCATTAGAGGCCGGGATGGCTATTAAAAGGAAATGCGAGAATACTGAAGCATCAACTCCATTGTGTTAATTGCAATGAAATGGGAAAAAAAACGTTATTTATATATCTAAGTCAGCTGCACTTCTGGTGTGCTCGAGAGTAACAGTTATCAATGTTTTCAGAATATGGATTACCAATCAGAAACCTAAGGCTCATCGGCAGACTTCTGGTCGTCACAGGCTATTGAAAGCTCTCTCGGAAAGGAGAACTGCTAAAATGTTCCAGTCCAACAGAAGAGCAACCATAAGTCAAATATCAGGGAATCTTAATCAAGGAGTCAACAATGTCTCTGAACGAACTCTTCGCCGCACATTACACCGTATAAGCTTTGGTAGCCACCGATCTGTCAGCATTGAACAAGAAAAGACGTCTCCGATGAAAAACGGACATGTGATCCGATGAAATGCGTTTCAACTACACCTTGCAGATGACAGATTGTACATGCTGAAAAAATAGAACTGCAGTATGGATTCCACGGCACTGCCACTGCTTTTCAAGATGGGAAGGACAATATTATAATTTGGGGAACTATTCATTGATTTTGCATAGATCCTTTGATTGTATATAAGAACATCTGAATGTCCAAGGATATTTGTCACAGATCAAGTGCACCCTGTTAATTTAATGGTGTATTTTGGAGGAGATAGATACTTTCAGCGAGGAGAATATAGTTGGCATTGTCTTCAGATGGTTCGAAGAAAATGACGGAGACTTTACCTTACTTAGTTGGCCTGCCCAATCACCAGATCATAATCTAATTGGAAAATCTGTGGTAAGAAGTCAAACGAGGGCAATGAGGCCTGGAAATAGTTCTACTCGATCTGAAAGTACTGGAAAAAGCTATTCATTATATATTGTCTCAGGTCCCTCATACCACCTACCACCATCTCATAGAGCCCATGACAAAAAGAATCTATGCAGTAATAAGGACAAAAGGTGCTCCAATACTATATTGATGGGGTGTTCATAAAAGTTTCGCCTAACTCTTTTATGCACCTAACTCTTTTTATCAGGGTTTTCAAAAGCACTGTCAAAGAAAAATACTCTTTTTCTTTTCTTTTCTTCTCTTCTCCTCAATTTTTCTTTTTTTACATATTAACTCTAACACAATTTAGGAACACGGATTATTATGTCCATTCATCCTTTTGCCACATAATTTCCCATAAAGGCCCGATTTTAGGATCGGATCATGTATTGAAGAAATTTGCTTGTGAAGGGGAAGCAAAGCGTTTACATATTTTCCAATATTCCATTACCCCATCAATTTCTTTTTGAGATGTCATTTGGTACGCATAATACTTAGCCCTGTATTTAAAATTCTTTCATCCAGATAGCTACTAGATGTGTAAGACATAAAAATGCCAATTAGAGAGACAGAGTTAATTTTTAAGAATCTCTCTTAGGCATACGGCAAGTTGGTAAATGTATCAGTTTAGAAAAACTTTACCCCTAAAAGGTTTTTGACCCTAAAATTACAATGAGAACAGAAAATTTCTGTTTCAATTATACATCAATTCTTCTCCAAATCTTTTGATTTATTCAATTCATTTTTCTGTTTACAAACATAAAAATGTAATTCTCTCTTTCTACTGTTCTAAAAACAGAAAAATGGTGCGTGGAACGCCACGCAATAAAAGGGAAACTTCTTTGGAGACGTTGAAACATTGATTATTTGTCCAAATATTCCAAACTGACCGTGTACATGTCTCAATCACCTAATTTGCAAGAAAAGTATTCGTGGCGAAATTAATCTTTCTGATAACAAATCCAAAGTAGAAAGATGGGCTGGAATTTCTGGGTATACAAAACCATTATATTTTGATACATTTGGTATACTTTTCCTACTTAAATTTTGTCGGTAATTGTAGCATGCTTTAATGTCTTCTAAATTAATTCCCGGTAAAATATTTTGTGCTCAGCAACAGGCGTTCTCAAATCATCCCTAAGCCATTATCTATCACAAATCGAACACCCGTGAGCGAAAGGATTATCAACGAATCGCTTTTGAAAATCTTTGTGAGCATTTTTATGGGAATCATAGTCTTTGTAACGTAGGACAGAATTCATTATCGATTCACATTATCAGTTCCAACACGCACTAGACTTGTTGAGGACTGTGGTGCAGCGGTCGCAAAACTTTTTGACCTCACGGATCAGTAAATTCGTAATTTAAATCCCGTGGACCATTAATAAGATTTTTTAAGGGTTAAATATATTTATAAGAAAAAATTGGGATCTAAGATCACATAAAATTTACCTAGTTAATAAAATGAAACTATTAATTGTAACCAAATTATGAAAGCTTTATCAATAAACCATAATAAAATAAACACAAAAACTGTAAAAACAAAACAATTAAATAAATGGTTTAAGTATATCAAACTTTATACATTCCTATGAAATGGCGTTATTCTATGAAGTATAGTTTTTATAAATTTTCACGTATTGAATTATGTTTCAATGCATCTTAAAACTGAATTTAACGTGATGAGTAAATATATTTCACATTTTTCTGGGGACCAGCGAAATTTTTACGTGGACCACCACTTTGGCGACATCTGCTGTAGTTGCTGGCACAGGGTGGTTCACAAAGTCCTATTAATCTGTACTGTCGTTAGAAGAGTCTCAATATAATTCCCATCCCTTAAACTCGGCAGCATTAAGAGTATTTTGCAATGTTTTTCCACGCTCGATATTCTCTCATGTGTACTCTGATGGAGATTTGGCACTTGATGAATTTGCCCTATTTTTCTATTTTTTTGGTCACTTTGACTGGACTTGCTGCTAGTTTTTCTTTTTTTCTTTCACGAACCTCTTTTTCTCTTTGTACGTTTGATTTAGGTATTCTGTGACTAGAATTAATAATAATTCAACTCAAATGAAAATTAAAAAAACAAATTAGCCGCCGAACAAATCGCCATGTAGACAAATCTAAGGAAATATTTCAAAGAGGCACACTTTTACTGAGAGAGCTATTTTGCTATACCGTAATGCACACACTGAAACTCATAACTGTTGATAGATGTTCCCGGGTCTGGGAAAAAAGGACCTCCAATTGGAAGGTTGGCAAGTTGACCAGTCGGAGATGTGGGCAATTATCCAACTTTTTCATGGATATGACGCAAGTCACGTGGTCTCCCCGCTCCCCTTTTCATCTCTTTCGCTATCTCGTCACCATGGCGATGATTGGGAGGGATGGAAGGGGGAGATAACTTTCGTTCGCTTTTTTACCTTAACGCAAAACTGAGCAAATTCCTTATTCACTCTCGAGCCCAAAGAAGTTCACTTCAAAAAACATTTGGGAAGAAATATATATCCTGGTATTTACTTTCATTTAATTAGTTGGAAATCCCATTCGAGCAAATCTTACATTACCTTTTTTTTATGAATATTAAAAAATCACATTGCTTTTAAACTCACTATTACAGTTTTACGAAATGTATGTCAATGGAAATCCCTAAAAAATAGCATTAATTAATCAACTTGCAGATTATCGAGTCAATTAGAAAAGCATCTTACAATAATAAATCTATTAATTTTTTTTGTCAAAAGAATATACTCTACTTGTGTTAATGAAGCAAAGTTAACTGTGGCGCCCCGTTTGAGAGTGCGCCACTATGTTTGCTAAGGAAATCAAGCGTTGGCGAATATACTCTTCAATCATAGATTAAGTGTCGTTGTTAAAATTTTGAATAAAAAAAAAAGGTTAACTTTAAAAACTGTTTTTTTTATACTTATTTATTTATAAATATAAGAGTAAGAAAAAATAAATACACATATAACGGTTAGAATTTAAATTCCTTTTGTGAAGTAGTGTTCACCGAAACAGAGTCCAATCAAATTCACGACTTTTGCCTTTGCCCTTTTCAGGCTAACTTATAAAAATCTTTATCATCGCACATAAATAAACTAATTATGTTAACTATCGACCTGTACCGCATACAGAGACGCATGTGTTCATCATAATTTTTTTCATATTTTTTATTTATATGTTTTAATTCGGCTGGTCTAAAAATATTCTAAACACCTTGAAATTTGAGAATATGTTTTGTTTTTCTCAAAAAATACAATTTAAATAACCAATGGTCACTACTTTTTTCGCTTAATGAGTATTCTCACCATGATACAAAATTCTGCAACTTCTCCATGACGAATATACTCGTCAAACTCAGTTAACTGGTTGACTATTTGTGATAAAGTTATGTTAAAACTGGTTAATGTTTTATCTTGATAATTAGGATAACAAATGAACTTGCATAATTTCTTCTATAAATCATCTTCTTTCTTCAACATTTATGATATATTTACAAAAGTGCATAGCGGATAGTTTTTTTTTAAATACTATTAAACGAATGGCGAGCATTTTCCTTTTCATGAAGAAACAAACGTGCTTAATTACTTCAGATATACTAAACCCTAGGGCACTTTAAAATTCATATCCAGGTTTCTTACGACTTTTAGAATTAACGCATATTCGAGTACATTACACGATGAAATAAATGTATCTACTTTTTCAACGTCTTTTTATAGTTTTTAGAACTATACATTTTATTTACATGTATACAAAAACACAACGTAAAAGACCACAATACGAAAAAGATGGTGTAATTTTTATACAACAGCAACACTACTAAGTAAAATGATTATGAACTTTCTTCCAAAAGAATATTAATAAAAATTCACGATAGGATATTATTACTAAGTACACTTTTAAGAAACTTTGAAACTCATTTGCATCAAAACTTATGCATTTGACTTTTTCAGATAAACATCCAGGCGATTTTATTGGAAGAGATTCATGAGTCCCTTCTTAAAAACTTTTTAATATGACTTTCTAATGGTTATGTTAACATTAAAATTGCTTCATGGTCTCTGTGAGCATTAAGATAAGCATAATGGCGTTCAAGACAGATTTAAAGTAGAAGGTATAGAATTTGAATATTGGAAAAAAAATTATTTTTTATGAACGAGAGGGGTTTAATCGAATCTATTAAGCTAGTTCAAATGCTTATTGAAGGGCAGTGTTTTCAAAATATATTCCAGATTAGAGTTTTGAAATTTTTTTTATTGTTTATTTTCAGCGTTATTTATTATATTTCTAGTTCTTAATTTTAGAAAACATATGTTGAACTGGATGAATACGTACTCAGAGGTACCTTTAGACAATACAGCAAGAGAGCAAGAATCATTCAAAACATTTTAAGAACGCCTATTGATAGAATCTATATGTGTTCTTGAATGTTTCTAAGCCTTGTACACACCTATGAGCATAAACCCAGGAGATTTCGCTTGGGGCACACAGTCCCCTCAGACTCACGAAATCATCTTTAATTCTGGGAAAATTGTTTGCTTTTTAACAAATACTTGATCAGTATCTTCCAAGATGACAGTCATCTTGGGAACTCTAACATGTCTTTGCCACATATTTCCCTTTTCTAGGAGTCGCAATCGTTTCTTACTATCTTAACCCTTTAGCGGGCAGTGGCTAATACGACTAGCTACATATTAAACATTTTTTCTCCAAGCGGGTGTTGGATATTTAGTACATCCATATTATGAGGTAATTGAAGCTAAAACGCATGAAAATCAATACAGATGGCAGCACAATGCCTTTTTTGCATTTCATGTCCCCTGATGGATAGTTAAGAACAGTGTTTCTCGGTGCAAATCTACAAATTGTATTTTTTTTGATCACTTGAATAAAATTTCTAATATTTGAAAAAAATTTCGACATGCCTTAAGTACACTTTTTTCTCATCCGAATGAATGAAGCAAATTTGCAATTAAAAAAAGGTTTTATTTAAGTTTTTGGAAAGCTTTCATTTGTGGCTAGAGGCTCTATCCACTGCCCACATAGAATAGAAAAATGACCTAGAAATTTTCGCTTTTCTCCACACTTAGAATCATGTGAGAATGTTAGGGGTAGGAAATATAAACAAACTTTGTTTACAATATGTGGTACAAGATTCTCGGGTTCGAAAATCTTTCATTACAACTTTTCTGCTCGGAAAAAAAAGGTTGCATATTATAAAGTTCCACATAAACAGCTCATCAAATTTGTGAAAAAACTAATTTAAATTCTCAAAAATATTACTTTATTTCTAATCTTTTATGTTAAAATATAAAATGTGGATATATATAAAATTCAATGTATATTCTAAGTATTCTATATATATTTTTAGTAAGTATTATATGTTGTACAATTATTCTGTTATTTTTTTAATTACACTTATACTTTGTATTTAATTATTATTAAAATATTTATTAAAAAAATGTAAATTTTTCATTAAGTTTATTGTAATATGATTCATTATTTCTGTCCTTAAAAGTAAGTTAAATGTCTTAAGTGCGCAGTGGCTATAACGTCTAGCCACCACCCAGGAAAGAAACCCTTGATTAGATAGTTTTTTTTTTTGCGACTAAATAATGTTTATAGGGGATGAGAACAATACATTTATCAAGTACTTTATCACAGAAAAGTGTATTTTAGCTTTGTGCCCTTTAAAGGGTTAAGGTACTTGGGGTGACTGAGTTCCCCACGTGACCCTATTTGTCGTAAAACGTCAAAATATTATCTATAAACAGCCTGCATTTTTCTCCTGTGAACGACTTTTTGTTTTTGATTGCTCTGTGTGTGCGTTGTATAATTCATTATGATTTAAAAGTGTAAATTAATGTAATATACAAAAAAACAAAGAAATAGAGCATCTGTGATCTCTATTGTATTAAGCTGAAACTTAAAAAAAAATAAATTCATCAAGCAAGGGAAGAACCAGATGAAATAATGGATAGTCATCATGAGTGAAAACAGATTTGGGAAAACCGATGGACATGAAACGTTTAGGTCGAAAGGAAGATTTTGCAAATGCTACCTATAAAGAACTTCATGAAAAAAGATATGAAGCCACAAGTGTACCCTAAAAACAGTGTCCGTCAAAAGAAATAAGCAAGATAAAGTTCCATGTGCTCTATTTGTCGAGTGAGTGAGTGAATATTAACGTCGCACTGTTCAACTACACGAGGGCTATTGGCGACGGACAACGTAATTTTGAACCAAGGTCAAGTGACGTGGACGACACCTGAGCTGGCACCCCCTCTCCTAACTATCACACCAAACCAACGGGAGGACGTTTGAGCTCTCGGCAGATTTAACGTGCATCGCCCCCTACACGGTGGGTCTTTAGTGGTACTGGGCTCGAACTCGTAACAAGGCCTAGACAAGATCCGACACCTTGACCACTCTGCTACTGCGCCCGCTCTATTTGTCAATCATATTACAGTAAAACTACGATAACTTGAAACAAAATATGACCGTTTTATCTGAACAAAATCATTCCTGCAATATTAGTGAAAATGATCTGCGATTTGTGTCCTGTATTAACCCTTGACTGTCATCGGCGTACATATTAGCTCAACCAGCGCGTTGAGTGCCCTGTATATAGTATATGTACGTCTTTCTGAAACACTATTCATTTCTTTGAGCTGATATCAATAAAACTATTCCTAAGGTTTTTGGAAAGCAACAAAATGACCTTGGAGTTGTTTCCGGATGATTTACTCATTTCATAGTAAAATTTGCTTATTTGTGCCTTTTGTCCTTTTCCCTCCCTATCCCCATACACCACACACGTGCGTCTATGTGAAAAATGGTGGCACTGGGGAGTGAAGTTGTGCAACTTTAAATCGGCAATTAAGGGGTTAAATTCACACACATTAGAAATATTTTGTAAAGTTTGATTGGGATTTTTCTCAAATTATCAAAGAAAAATTAAAATATTTTTTCAAAGTAGGTAAGTATACTTTAATTTAATTAAATTATTCCTTATTATTTTTTGAAATGCGCAATGAAAATAATTATAAAAAAAGGTTTGGGGTGATTGCGTAACCCCGCGCAACCACTAAAGTTAGTATCGAGTGCACGCCTTATCCCTGTTAAATTATAACAGATAAGAAAAACAGTATTATGTAATAAAGTAAATAAAAAGTACCAGTTTTCTCTCGGTTGGGGGAAAAAAAAAAGGGGTTTTTTAAAAATTTTTTTTTTTAAAAAATTTTTTTCCCCTTAAAAATTTTTTTTTTTTTTTTTTGGGGGGAAAAATAAAAAAATTTTTTTTTAAAAAAAAAAAATTTTTTAAAATTTTTTAAAAAAAATTTGTTTTTTAAAAAATTTTAAAAAAAAACAAAAAAAAAAAAATTTTGGGTCAAAAAAAAAATTTTTTTTTTTTTTTAAAAATTTTTTAAAAAAAAAATAAAATTTTTTTTAAAAAAAAAAAAAAAAAAAAAAAATTTTTTATATTTAAAAAAAAATTTAAAAATTTTTAAAAAATTTAAAAAACTTAAATTTTTAAAGGGTTTTTTTTTAAATTTTTTTTTTTAAAAAAAAAAATTTTTTAAAAAAAATTTAAAAAAATTTTTTGGAAAAGGGAAAAATTAAAAAAAAATTTTTTTTTTTTTTTTTAAAAAAAAAAAAAAATTTTTAAAATTTTAAAAAAAAAAAAAAATTTTCCCCCCTTTTAAAAAAAAAATTAAAAAAAATTAAAAATTTTTAAAAAAAAATTTTTTTTTTTATATTTTTTTTTAAAAAAGGGGGAAAAAATTTTACTTTAAAAAATTTTCAAAAAATTTTTTTAAAAAATTTTTTTTAAAAAAATTTTTTTTTTTTTTTTTTTTTTTTTTTCCTTAAATTTTTTTTTTGGGGTTTTAAATTTTTTAATTAAAAATAAAATCGCAATTTTGACCAAATTTTGAGATTTTGAAGGTCCACCCTCCCCTTAATATAGTATACATTCAATAGTTACTTGCAGAATTGCTTTTGTGGACATACATATACACACACATGTGTGTTCTACAGAAATAAACTTTTACATATTTTGGGATGTCTAGAACTATGTAACTTAAAGAAACTGTCGCGAAACTACAGCAAAAAAAAATTTAAATTAGTGCTCTAAAAAAAAAAAAGTATTATTTCTAAGGAGAATGAGTGCATTGTGTGTGTGAAACCTTTTTCTTATATTTAGTGAAGTTCCATTAACATTTGTGTCAGAAAAAGTCATAAAAATGAAAAAACTAAACAAGAATATTAGCAAAAAATAAATTTAAAAAAATGTTACAAAATTTTACAATTAGCTTATGTTTTTTGAAGGTTTTTCTTTCATCTTTTCCCATTGTCTTTCCAAACTTTGATGGCAAGACATAATTCTATATGCAAATTTTATCAAATGTTCTTCGGGCTTTAGTTTGACAGAAATTCATTCTTTTTTTATTTTTACAATGCACTTTCAAAATCAAAAGAAAAATGTCCCTCTATATTCTGCGTATTTTCCAGAATAATTCCAATAAACTAACATACCCCTTTGCTAAAAAATCAACAACGTTCGAATTAAGAAAATTAGATTCATGAAAATAACTTTTCTTATGACAACAAGGGTTTATTTTGCAAATGGATGCTGAGAAAATTTTCATTTTCTTAGGACTAATCAGATATATCTATGAAGATTTTTTTTTTGGGGGATATGTTGTTTTCGTGAGGAAAACAGTATTTACTGAGAATTTCACTTGTTCATCTATTTTCAAAATTTTCGTGACATGATTGATGGATTTGGGGATTGAATCAATACCTATACACATTGTTAGGATAATTAATTTATAACCTAAGCAAAACTCTATCTCCCATTTAATATTAATTTTCCCACCGTACATATTTGTGTAAAAAATTAAACAGTTAATACTTTCATAAGAAAGTGCATCACGTTTTCAAATTCCAATCCTATCTCATTTCCTTTTAGGGCCATAGGCCACTCTTAACTCTCCATTCGAAACTTTTCCTAAAAGATCTTAACAGTTATTAAAAAAAAAATATACATTAAAAATAAAAAAAATGGGACACACCCTCGTTTTTTGGTTTTTGCCCCGAATGCTACTGAAAACTGTCTTCATGAAGGAATAAAATACGGTTTCCTAAAAGTCCCCAAGCTTCCTTTGCATCGTTTTAACTATATATAAAAACCCCAGGGGAACCCTTGCTTTGTGTGGTGGATGGGACCGCAAAATATTCAAACTTTCATAAAATTCCTTACAAAAAACAAACTACTCCGGGGAAAATTTACTACAAAAAAAATTTTTATGCCGGGGATGGGGGCCGCAAAAAAAAAAGTTTTAAAAATGGGGCCAATTATTTACTAAATTTATGTAAAAAGTACCCCATAACAAAATAAAAAAACCAAAAACAAATTAACAAAATAAAATAATTAAATAATATTCCCCACATGAAACATTTTAAAAAAATTTTCCCTCATTGTATATACGGATAAGTCTTTAAAATGCACATACATAATTCATCGCTACTCATCGTAATCCAAAACCATGTAATGGAATAATTTCAAAACCGTTTTCTTCAGGGAAGGTGCAATTTCTTTTGGGTTTTTAATTTTTTGGGCAACATAAAGTAAGAGATAAGTTTTGTGAGGGAAAGAGGGAGGGTCAGTTGTTTGTAAATGTTTGATAACAGCAATACATGATTAAAACCCCTTTTTAAAATTTTATACCCTTTTTTAAACTCCTTTTTTTTCTTTTATTTGAGAAAATGTTTTCCAGTTTTTTGGGGAAACGGGACCCCCGATTTTTTTTATTATTCACTCTAAAAAGAATCCATCTTCTTTTCGCCGTTTCATATTTTATCAAATTATTGATAATGTAAAACTGTCATTAAAAAGTTTCGTCTTAAATTTATTACGGGATGTTTGGGGTTGGGGAGAAAGCAACTGAAGGCGCATTATCGGGAGATTGTTTATTACAAATGAACAAAGCGTTTTGAAGTGTCTGCATTTCAATGGAGTAACATGCACCCCCGCATCACCGGGAGCGGGCAAGACTCTAAGGGGCCCAAGGCCTGACTTACGCTAAATACGTATTTACCAATTTATAAAATATTAACCCGCGATCACTGCGGGGTGTTCTGTACCCCCCCCCAAAACAACAAGAAAAGCCTCCTAAGACCCCTTAAAAGAGAATCCCAGAACCACGATTTTTTTGTGGGTGCACTTTTTTGGTCATTGAACCTTCATGCCTGATGCAATTAATCCCCCTACGACGATTGGAATGAAAACGCCCTTTAAAGTTTATCTGGGGTGCTGAGAACCCCCCCGGAGTGATTGAGTTAATTTTCGTACTGAAGCATCTACCAAAGAGGATGTTTTACTCTTCCTTTTAAATTTTTTCAAATTTATTAAATGATGCATATTTTTTTTAAAAATTTCAATAACTGTAGCATAAAAATAATATAATTCTATATACAATTGTAAAATATAATTTTTGTTTTTTGTTTTTCAAAACATTTTCCAGAAATTATGACAAAATATCCATGGTAAAGTGAGAAACAGGGACTTCGGACTTCGTCTTCTTTAGATACTGTATTAACAGAGTGTCAAGATGAACTAAGTGAATTCAATGATTGTGTGTAATTTCTGAATCAAACTTTTATAGATGAATCTTTAAATTGTAAATTTTTATAATATGAGCGGTGTTGATATCACACTGATGAAATGTGCAGTATATATGATGTAAAAAGGAATTTTAACCATTAGCCATTAAAAAATATTTTATCATCTATTTTAAAAATGCAGGAATTAATGTTTCCCCCATTGTTATCATTCTTCTTCCGGGAAATAAAAAAGGGACGTTAAGATTATTAAAAAGGAGGAGATTGGGAATGGATTTTTTGTGCAGTCACAGTGTGATATGAGATCAAACCCCCCAAACCCTTTAACAAAACACTCAAAAGAAGCTGTACTGACACAAAAGGGTTTTAAAAAAAGAGTTTTAATCCCCAAAAAGGGGCGTTTCATTGGTTTGTCCAGAGAAAAGATGAAAAAATTATTTGTTTTGTCTTCAATGTGAAAAAATATGTGGTTAAAGCAAAATGAATACAGTCTCCCCCAAATTTTTGGAAAAATGTTTAAAAAATATTATTTTTCTACTTTTTACTACCCTTATTCATTATAAAGTATTTTTTTTACTAAAATAACTGTTTTATTTGTTTTTATGAAAAATAAAAAAATTGTGAAATTTTTAAAATGAAAAATCTTGTAGATTTAGTTTTAATTAATGGGGTTTTCTTTTTTGATGCAATAAATTTAAAAATTTTATTTAAAATAAAAAAAAACATCTTGTGCTTCATAAAATTATATCATAATTGATTTAAAAAATTTTTTCCCTTATTTTAAATACAGGGTTAAAATTTTGGGGGTGTTTCTACACCCCGCGAGTAACGACGGTAAAAAAACAGGCACGAGGACCGCGGGTTAAAGGCAAAACCTGACTTTCAGGGGTTGATTGTTTTTTGATTATTAACGCCCAAACGTTTAGTTACACGGGGTTTTTTTTGGGACGGACCAGGGAAATTTTTTTGAACCATGGTCGGACGGGAAAAAAACCCCCGAGCTGGCACCCCCTCTCCCTAACTACCAAAACCACACCAACGGGAGGACGTTTCAGCTCTCGACAGATTTAACGTGATGGGTCCCCCACACGGTGGGTTTTTTAGGGTATTGGGCTCGAACTGTGACAAGGTAAGCCACGGTCCGATACCTATACCACTCGGCTACCGGGCCGATTTCCGGGGAAAGGGGTTTTAAAATTTTCCCTCCTTGCCACCATTAAATAGATAGAAAACATTCAGGGCCCCAAAAAGCCATTGAAATTCATAAAACCGCATAAAAAAATATCGCAAAAAAAAAATCGCCCCCAAAAAAAAGAAAAAAAAAACCCCAAAAAAAAATTTTTTTTTTTTTTAAAAATTTAAAAATTTTTTATTTAAAACATGTTTTAAATTTTAAAATTAAAAATTTTTTTAAAAAATTTTAAAAAAAAAAAAAATTTTTTTCCAACTTTTTTTTTTTTAAAAAAAAAAAATTTTTTTAAAAAAAAAAAAAAAAAGGAAAAAAAGAAAATTTTTCCAAATTCAGAAAAAAAACCCTTTTAAAATTAAAATTTTTCCCCAAAAATTTTTTTCCAAAAAGGGGGGAAAAAAAAAAAAAAAAAAAAATTTTTTTTAAAAAAAAAAATTTTTTTTAAAAAAAATTTTTAAAAAAAAAAAAAAACAAAAAAAATTTTTTTTTTTTTTTTTTTTTTTTTTTTTTCCCCTTTTTTTTAAGTTTTTAAAATTAAAATTTTTAAATTTCCCAAAAAAAAAATTTTTAAAAAAAAAAATTTTTTCTAAAAAGGAAAAAATAAAAAGGGGTTTAAAAAAAAAAAATTTTTAAAAAAAAAAACCCGAAAAAATTTAAAAAAAATTAAAACCTTTTAAAAAAAACCCCCCTTAAAAAAATTTTTCCCCCAAAAAAAAAAAAAAAAAATTAAAAAAAAGGGTTTTTGGGTTTTGCCCTTTTTGGGGTTTAAACCCCCAAAAAAAATTTAAAAAAGCCCCAAAAAAAATTTTTTAAAAACCCCAAATTTTTTTTAAAAACCAAATTTTTTAAAAAATAAAAATTTTTAAAAAAAAAAAAAAAAAAATTTTTTTTTTTTTTTATTTAAAATTTTTAAATTTTTTAAAAAATTTTTTTTTTTTTTTGGGCCCAAAAACCCAAAAAAAAATTTTTTTTAAAAATTTTTTTTTTTAAAAAACCCCCCTTTTTAAAAAAATTTTTTTTTTTCCTTTTTTTTTGCAAAAAAAACCTTTAAAAATTTTAAAAAAAAAAAAGGCTTTAAAAAAAAAAATTTTAAATTTTTTTTACCAAAAATTAAAAAATTTTTTTTTTTAAAAAAATTTTTTTTTTAAAAAAATTTTTTGGGGTTTTTAAAAAAAAATTTTTTTTTTTTTTTTGGGGTAAAGTTTCATTTTAAAATTTTTTTTTTTTTTTTTTTTTTTTTTTTTTTTTTTTTTTTTTTTTTTTTAAATTTTTTTAAAAAAAAAAAAAAAAAAAAAGGAAATTTTTTCCCAAAAAAAGGGAAATTTTTTTAAATTTTAAAAAAATTTTTAAAACCCCTTTAAGGGGGTTTTCAAATTTTTGGGGGTTTTTTTTTTTTTAAAAAAAATTTTTTTTTTCCTTTTTAAAAAAATTTTTTCAACCCCCAAAACCCCCAAAAAGGGAAAATTTTTAAAAATTTTTAAAAAAATTTTTTTTTTAACTTAAATTTTTTTTAAAAAAAAAAAAAAAAAAAATTTTTTTTTTTTAAAAAAATTTTTTTTAAATTTTTTAAAAAAAATTTTTTTTTAAAAAAAAAAATTTTTTTAAAAAATTTTTTCCCAAAAAAAAATTTTTTTTTTTAATTTTCCCCCCAAAAAAAAAAGGGTTTGGGGGTTTGGTTTTTTAAAAAAAAAAATTTTGGGTTTTGGGAAAAATTTTTTCCCGGGGGTTTTTTTTTTTTTTTTTTTTTTTAAAAAAAAAAAAATTTTTTTTCAAAAAATTTTTAAAAAAAAAAAAAATTTTTTTTTCCGGTTTTTTTTTAAAAATTTAAAATTTGGGTTTTTTTTCCTTTAAAAAACCCCAAAAAGGTTTGGGTTTAAAACCCCCCCTTTTTTTTAAAAAAAAAAAAATTTTTTTAAAAAAAAAAAAATTAAAAACCTTTTAAAAAAAATTAAAAGGGGAAAAAAAAAAAAAAAATTTTTTTAAAAAAATTTTTTTTTTTTTTTAAAAAAAAAAAAAAAAAAAAAAAAAATTTTCCCAAAAAATTTTTAAAAATTTTTTTTTTAAAATTAAATTTTTCCCCTTCCAAAAAAAAGGGGGGGAAAAAAAAAATTTTTTGGGGGGGAAAAAATTTTTTTTTTTAAAAAAAAAAATTTTTTTTTTTGAAAAAAAAAAACCCTTTTTTTTTTTGAAAAAATTTTAAAAACCCAAAAAAAAAAAAAAAAAAATAAAATTTTAAAAAAATTTTTTTAAAAAAAAATTTTTTAAATTTTAAAAAAAAATTTTTTAAATTTTGGGTTTTTTAATTTTTTTTAAAAATTTCCCTTTTTTTATTTAAAAAAGTTTTCCTTTTCCCCAAAAATTTTGGGGGGGAAAAAAAAAAAATTAAAATTTCCCCCAAAAAAAAAAAAAGGGGAAAAAAAAAAAAAGGTAAAAACCCCCAAAAAATTTTATTTAAAAAAAGGAAAAGGTTTTAAAAAAAAATTTTTTTAAAATTTTAAAAATTTTTTTTTTCAAAATTTTTAAAAATTTAAAAAAAATTTTTTTTTAAAAAAAAAAAAAATTTTTTAATTTAAAAAAAAAAAAAAAGGGGTTTTTTTTCCCAAAATTTTTTTTTAAAAAAAAAAATTTTTAAAAAAATTTTTTTCATTAAAAAAATTTAAAATTTTTTTAAAAAAAATTTTTTTTTTAAAAAAAAAAAAATTTTTAAATTTTTTAAAAAAAAAAATTTTTAAAAAAAAAATTTTTTTAAAATTTTTAAAAAAAAAAAAAAAATTTTTAAAAAAAGTTTTTTTCCCAAAAAAAGGAAAAAAAAAAAAAAATTTTTTTTAAAAAAAAAAAAAAAAAACCAAAAAAAAAAATTTTTTTTTTGGGGGAAAATTTTTTATATTTTTTAAAATTTTTTTTTTGGGGGGGGTTTTTTTTTTTTTTTTAAAAAAATTTTAAAAAATTTTTTTAAATTTTTCCCAAATTTTTTTAAAAATTTTTTTTTTTTACCCCTTTAAAAAATTTTTTGGGGTTTTTTTTTTAAAAAAAATTTTTTTAAAAAAAATTTAATACTAAATTCAATACGAAAAAAGAAAAAAAACTCAAATACTTGCGATGCAAAAAGTTATGCTGCAATAACTGTCGATATACATAAGATACTGATGATAGCAGTGAGTTATCAGAGCTTAGTGAGGTTGCGTTTATTCTCTATTAAAGCTTCACATCGATGGTCATTGAGCTGAAAATAGTTTGAAGCTCTTCCTTCGTTATTACTTGATGCCAGGAAGCAGTTATATCCTCAATTAGTTCATTTTTATTTCATGGGTACCTCATTCGGACAAGAGTTTTCAAACGGTGCCGCAAGTTTTCAATAGGATTAAGGTCAGAACTGTTTCCCAGCCAGGATAACAATGATATTTAGTCAAAAAGCAATGACATCAAATAAAAGAGTAGATTGGACACATGTATGATCAGAAAGAGGCATTTCCTTTGTTAAAATTACATAACAGGTTGGTAGTTCAGTGACTACCTTTGCAGACTGTATGTTTTGTTTAAGATGGCAGGAGACAAATTCAATAATAATAATAAAAAATAAAAAAAAAAAGGAAAAGGCCGAAAAAGGCGCACCACATCTGTTGTGACAGAAGAATAAAAATACTATGTTTAAAAGATAAAAGAATTTCATGGACATCCATCAGAATTGATTTGAGTGATGCTGATGTTTCTGTCAGTTCAAAAACAACCAGGAGTAGATTAGCAGACGTAAGACTAAAAGGTAGAATTCCACGGAAAAACCTTATTCTCAATTTATAGCAGCACTAAAAAGGACTACAGTGAGCAATGGAACATTAATTGGACAAGTAATTATTTTTCCCAATTTATATGGAGGGAGGAAACTAAAATATCGTTTTTCAGTAGAGATAGCCTAAAATATGTAAGACGAAGGAAACCAGAATCGCTACATCCTAACTGCTTCCAGGCAACTGTGAAGTACGTTCATAGTTTTATTATTTAGTCATGCATACTAGCAGATGGTATCGGTCGCCTTCATATCATCGATGGAACATTGAATGTCTTAAAATACATTGACACCATACTAAAACCCAAACTTCGGCCTTTCAACAGGGCTCTAATATACCACCGTTTCAGAACTCTTGTCCGAATGAAAGGTACATGTGAAAACAAAAAGGAGCTAATTGAGGATATAATTGTTTCCTGGCATCAAGTAATAACAAAGAAAGAGCTTAAAACTATTTTCAGCACAATGAAACATCGATTTGAAGCTTTAATAAGAATAAACGCACCCTCTCTAAGCTCTGATTACTCACTGCTATCATCGTTATCCAATGTATATCGACAGTTATCACCGCATAACGTTTTCTTTTTTGTATTGAATTTAGTATTAAGTTCTCTTTAAAATGGTGTAAAGTACTTAGCATTTTGTGTGGCTTAAAATGTTCTATAAGCATACAAACTTAAAAAAAAACAGAACAATCTAATAATGTGTCCACAATTTCGGCCACCACTGTATTCTCTGTTGTTTTTTTAATACTCTAACATAAAATTTCAGTTTTAATGCTGGAGATGAGTTTTACGTACTTGTTATACAAACGTCATAGAGAACATGAAACTATTTTGCATACATATTAATAACTTTCTTTTCCACTTTTATTGTGACTCGTGGAACCCCTAAGTATGCCGCTTGGAACTCCTACTTATATCTCGTGAAGCCCCAGGGTTTAGTGAAACATAATTTGAAACCACTGATATAAGCCAACATTATCTTTATTTTAAAAAATAAATTTCAGAATTTCTCGTCTTAAACTCTGAAATGTATTGGTATATATATTTAAAGAAATATTTTAACTCCTTTTAATGCACATCATCTTAATGTATTGAGTATTTTTTCAATCCATATATAATTTACATCTTAATGTTTTAAAACTGAAAACAGAGAAAAAGACATTGCAAAAAATTCTCAACTTAGTACGATATCTTAGAAAATTAAATGGTTTTCTGAATAAGTATTGTAGCTTTTCAATTAGGGATCCGTTTGTAAATGCTAATATGCCTCTTATACGAGAAGGACGATTTGCATTTCAATGCTCGTAAACTTCGGAAAAGGATTCCCTGCACAAACTCAGAAAACAAAGTGTACGGGAAGGAAAACAGTACTTTGAATAATGCCATTCTTCCCGAAATGTTAAGAAAAAAAGAATAAAAATGTGTAGTTTGTTTATATTTATGGGGTCGAGAGAGAAGAACAGAAAGTGTTTCTTAAAACAAGGTTTTTTGTAGAAGAAATTATTTGTAAACGTAAATCGAAGGAATGAGGTATTTATCGTTCATGAATAATTTACGAGGAATATCTTTGGAACTCGAATTCTTCAAGTAAATAACTAAAAAACGCCGAAGAGTGAGTTTGTTTGCGGGACGCTTAAAGCAGACGATAGAATAAATATTACATAGGCATTAAATTAAAAGGATTGTGTAAACACATCTCAACTTTTTAAGGTGAACAATAATGATTTATTCGAGAATACATGACGAAAGTTTCAAACTTTTTTTTACAGAATAAACCCCGAACTTACGTGATAGAGGGGATTGTGGGATAAAACCGCGTAATTCGAATTCACGAATTCAGAGTATTATTTCGTACATAAATACATATAAATTATTTTTAGTTGAAGCTGGAAATGAAAGATAATAATTTAGGTTAAATGTTTAGTAACATTTTGATTGACACAAACACAAAATCACAAACCGAAGTTATTTTGAAATGGAAGGTTTATAAAATCGAACAAAATAGTGTGCTGACTGTAAGATTCTATTTTCTTCTGTATAATTTCTTGCAGCATACTAATAATTTCTTATTCCTTGATGAAAAATACGCTCTTTGTTGCAACCTATATTTTTTAAACTTTGTAACACTTTTTTTATTAAACCGAAGTCTTCGGTCAAATTTCTGTCGTCATTCGATCTTCAAATTGAACTGGTTCTAAGACTGAAGTTTTTTGCTTTGGTCTTGTATTTATAGAAGTTCATCAATTGTCAGCGCCTTACTCTTGTATAATCCAGAATTTTTTTAACGTCATCACTATCCACTTCTAAATTTATTTATTTGGCATGATTGACAACTTCTTCAATCACATTATCAATTTCACCAGGCTCCGGAGCGGATTCCTCCTGAGTTTCAGAAGAAAAGAAGAAAAAAAAAAGAAAGAAAGAAAGAAAAGAGACAGTTTTTTCTAGACTTCATTTAATGTTTTTTGTGGAACTTCATTTCAAGATTGCCCGATGATTCTCCCCTATGTAAAATATTGCATTGTTTCCCAAACTCTAACAGAAAACCCGTTGCAGGGCTCACACATAAGATAAATCAACGAGATTTGAAATTCGCGTAACTCCGGGTTCGCATAAATCGAGGCATCACTACTGTATTTTTAAACACTGCAATATTTTCATTTTTTAAATTCGTTATTCGGTTCCTTTCCAACCTTATATTTGTTAATTGCTTCATATTGTCATTTGCATGTGTAATTGACTAAAATGAAAATTACTACTCTATTCTTCACAGAACAATTTATCTACTAATGGTCAAATTGTGGTATACCAAATGATAGTTTTGTGGCGGTGTGATATCTATATAAATTAGTACCAAACATCATGCGAAAACGATCGTTTTGGCGTTGTCGATAAAGTACTCGCGTTTGGAACGAAAGGTACACAGATCGAATCTTCCATCCTTCATTGGTGACCCTGGCCGTGTAAAGCAACCGCACCCTTCACGCACCACAGCCGTGGCGCCATCTATCTACTGAAAAAGCAACTAAGCCGTCAGACACAAATGACGCAATTAAGCCGTCACACAAAGCCGTCTCAAACAAAAGACGCAATTCTCGTGCCGTCACGCACGAATGACGCAACCCACGAAAGTAATGCAACTGCTCACATGCTCGCCACGAAAATGGTGTCATTAATTCGCCTATTCGCCGAATCACTGGCATGGGGATATGTGGCGGTGTGATATCTATATAAACTAGTACCAAACATCATGCGAAGACGTTCGTTTTGGCGTGGTTGATAAAGTACTTGCGTTCGGACCGGAAGGTACACAGATCGAATCTTCCTACCTTTCTTCAGTTTGAATGAAGAATATTTTCTGCTATATTATGTGTTTCTGAGAATCTATAAAAAACATCTAATAAAGACTTTTATACATAAAAAGAAATACATATTAATCCTACATCACAAGGTAATGATTAATTTTTTCGCTATTTTTTACTTTTTGTACTTAATCGTGTCATTTTATAAATATTTTCAAATAGATGAATAATGATTGCTTTAATGTTATTTTTTTCCCTCCACCAACTGAGTCGTTACAAAATTCTTTGTTATGCATCATTTTATATTTCAAAGCTATTTTCTGAATTTTAGATATTTCATTTCGATTTCTTAAAATATTCATAGCAATTGTTTTGTTTCTATTAAGAAAATTTTATTCAGATTTTTAAAATTTCTTTGTGTTGCTTTCTAGAACAACTGACTAATCTAATTTAAAGATTCGTTATAACAGAATCATATAATTTACAAATATATATTCCTATAAATGGGACATATTGCTCTCTGTAGTTGCTTATACTTTATTATTTTCGTTTTTAACTTCCAAAAAAATTTTATTTTAGAATAATATTGTAATTAATTATTTTTCTTTTTAAAAACAATTGTATTAATTTATCTTCTTATTCAAAATTATGATAAAATCCAATAGTAATCGATATAAGAGTTTACAAACTTTTCAGATAACATACAGGTGACATGCGAGTACTGAGAAAGTATGTTCTCGATGTATAATATACAAGGAACAAATTTCCTAAATTATGTGCAATTATCAATAAAAAATAAGAAAAAAAATAAAGTTAAGACTCTTAACTGCCATGGTACCTTTACAACTGGGAGAGATTGTTTAGGTAACTATCTCAAATCTTTATTGAGAACTCTAGAACTTCATTGTATTTATTTATTTATTTTAAAGTAAACGAATTGATTGAAGAAACTCTTATAATTCTCAATATACTAATAAAAGCAAAAATCTCCAAACAGTTTCTTCATTAAAATACAAATCCATCGACATTTTTAGAAGTGATCAAATAAATTAGCAGAAACCTATGTCAACAATAATAGCTCTTAGATTAAATCTTTGAATGTCCTTTATGACATATTTTCCTCCAATTAAAAATAGAACTTATAACAATGAACAAAATAGATTAAATGTATAGTTGAAAACTCTAAAACTCACGGAATAGATCAAATCTAAATACAAATTGTCCGATTGGAAACAGAGGGCATGGCTGATCAAACTTTAGTCTGAGCGTTACATCCATTTGAATCAAAAATGACTTTCCCAACGGGATATTTTTGCTAGGGACCTGAAGAATCGTTAAAAGCTTCAATTGAAAATTCCATGGGTATAATATGCAAGAGAATTTTAGTGATAAAGTTAAGGTATTCAATAAAAATGGAATTCTCAGTTGTAAGCAAATGAAGTTACTTAACCAAGAAAACACGTTATGGTTAATAATATTACCAGATTCGAATTTCTTATTTCCTGTAAGAGCCTTTCTACAAAGAAAATATCCCGAAACGCACATTTACAGTTATTTTATGTTGTAAGTACATTAGAACTTTTAATTAGAATTCTAGGGCGTTAGAAAAAAAGAATATATGCAAGTACACCCCCAACTCTTTTTTTACAAAATTTTGAAAAAATATGGTATGCGAATTTAACGATTTTTTTCACTCACATTTTTGGGGGGATTCATTCCCTTTTTATGAGGATTATTTGATTGGATTTATGACTGCTTAGAAATGGATAATGACAAAGTCAAGGTGAAATTCAGCTAATAACAGCTGATTTAATTCGCAAGGGCTACAAGTGGGAACAATATTTTCTTACTCATGATCCTGGCGTAAAGCGTGCATTTATTCAACTAAGGTATACGACTACTTGAGACAACTTTTTTTGAAAAAATAGAGGTATGGGGTTTTTTTTTATGATTTTTAAATTTATTTAGTATATTTTAAGGAAAAATGCTGAAATTGAAAAGATAAAAAAGTTTATTATTAAAATAGGAAAAAACTGGTGAAAATGTACAAAAAATTACATAAACGGGCCTGCTCTGTACAAACATTTTATGAACAAATTTTTCAATTTTTCAATTTTGATGTGTTACTTTTTATTCGTGTTTGAAATGCCCTTCAGGATAAGAGATATTTTAATTTTTACAAAAACTGCAGCACTTTATCTTAGTGATTATAGTAAATTGCTTTAAAAAACAATGATTATATTCCCATAAAGTAATAAATTTTGAAATAAAGCTGTGATTGATAAATCTGAATGTCAAAACATTTCTAGAGTTATATAGAACATACACAAAAAATTTCAGCAAATTAGTTTCAAAACTTTTTGAGTAATCGCTGTTCCCGTTAGAGCTTTTCGAAAAAAAAAACTCATTTTGAGTAAAACGCATTTTAATGTTTGACATCTTGTGTAAAGGTTTGGCATCCGTTTTGACTAAAAAACTTGTAGTTTCGTTCTAGTGAATGGAAAATAAAAAAAACTTATTATCACTATACCAGTGCTTCTCAAACTTCCAATGTTTGCGACCCAATATTCAATCACAATTTGCATCACGCCCCCCTCCATACAATAGCGATGTATTAAGTTCTATAATACTATGACGTTAAACATACCATACGACTTAAACCTCTTAAGCTCCCAACGTATATAAACGTCTCGCTCAGCGACTGTGTTTATTGCCCTCAGACGTATATATACGTCTTTCCGAAGTTATATCTTTTCTGTGAACTGCTATCCATAAAACTATTACAAAGACTTTAGAAAGCAATAAAATGACCTTGATAGTGCTTGCGAAGGATTCACTTATTTCACACACACAGAGGATTTGATTATTTATTCTCCTTTTCTAGCAACCCCCTTCGACCACGGTAGCCGAGTGGTATAGGTATCGGATCGCGGCTGGCCTTGTCACGAGTTCGAGCCCAGTACCACTAAAGACCCGCCGTGTAGGGCAGCGATGCACGTTAAATCTGTCGAGAGCTGAAACGTCCTCCCGTTGGTGTGGTGTGGTAGTTAGGAGAGGGGGGTGCCAACTCAGGTGTCGTCCACGTCACTTGACCATGGTTCAAAATGACGTGGTCCGTCGCCAAAAGCCCTCGTGTAGCTGAACAGTGCGACGTTAATATTCAATCAATATCCCCCTCAATATATCACATACGCTTACCTACGAGCTACACGGGGCATTGGAGAGCAAATAGCATAACTTTAATCTCCCTTTAAGAGATTAATTATAAACCGTACAAATTACCAAGATGAATGTTAATGTTGACATGTAATTTTATATATGACAAATCCATAGGGTCGTGGTAAATATTAAACTTGTCCTTAACTTAGTATTGTTAAGTTAATTATAAAATAGTTTGTTGACTACTGATACATTTATAAGTGTTTTATGCTGCAAATGAGTATTTTATTTTTTATTATTTCAGAATGTATTTGATTGTTTTACTTTCAGTAACTTTATAATTTTTAAAATAATTTTTTTCGACTTTTCAAGAGGCTTGCGCCTCCCTAGGGGGACGCGCCCAATAGTTTGAGAAACACTGCACTATACACTTTTTTTTTTTGCAATAAAAATGAATAGTTTGTTTTATAAATATGTAACACGGATTTTATTATTACTTTTTGAAGAGTTTCTTTCGAAAATGCTTGGAACTTTTTCACATTTTAAAAATTTTGGAACATATCCCTCAATTTAACATTCTTTGCAATTTTTTTACACAATTTTTTGAACGGTTTTCTGAAGAACCTATTTACAGAGTAAAACAAAAATTCCGGGTATATATCATTTAAAAAGCTTGGAAATTTTAGTTTTATTCGTTATTTCTGGAGAACGCAATATTTATTTACAAGAACATTTCTTATTTTGCTTTCAACAAAAAAATCAATAAAACACTTGTTTTTAAAATAAATATGGAAAAACTCTTTCTACTTCAGTGTGCTAGCATACCCAATCCCCATACAAATTCTGCAAAGGAATAATAAAGGCATACTTTAAACAGTTATGAAGAGAACATAATGCAAAACTCTACTTTGAAAGACATTTCAAATCCTATAAAAATACTTTACTAATATGGCCTTAAAAATGATAACGCAACTCATTACCATTATGATACGTTCGGCACATGGCCCCTTTTTGTCAATTATTCTAATTTAAAGCCATCTACTGCATTTTCCTCATGATCTTTAAAAGAATTGGATGCCACTTTTTATTTCTTGAAAGGGATTATGAAGAAAGGTTTATGCATAATGTATTATTATAATAGAGTTCATCTGCGTGATCTTCTCTTAAGCTGCTTTTATTCCTTTTCCTTCTTTGAGAATATTTATGTTATGAATTCGGGTCTAGTAATTAGATGGAGAAGGTGAAATGAGCACTTTTTTATATATATATTTTAAAAAGTAAGGAATAGTAAAAATGCAAATTAGAAGTGTTCGTTTTAAACTTTCATTTTACTCTTTACCAGACATATTTTTAAATTTAAATTAATATATTTTCCATTAAATATTTTCTATTGAGATATCCTTTTGAGATAAATTCGAATTATCTTAAACCAGTGCTTCTCAAGCTTTTAAAATTTACGACCTAATTTTCAATCATAATATTCATCGCATCCCCCATCCATACTGTAACAATGTATTGAATTTAATAATAATATACTTTGAAGTTAAAGCTACAATACGACTTTAATTATAAATCGTACAAATTATCAAGATAAATATATTAAATTTTTTATATACATTTTATATGTTAACAAGCCCATGTTGTCAATAGTAATAATTAAACTTGTTCTTAACTTAGTATTGCTAAATTGATTGTAAATTGCATTCTTAAATTAATTATTAATACATACAAAATTACCGTAAAATCTGTCGTATAGCGCGCACCGGCGTATTATATAACGCACACCCATAGTTTCAAGCTTGTATTTTTTCATTTTTATGTATATTCGCCGTATAACGCGTACCCATTTCTTACAAATAAAAAAACAAAAAAGCGTGTATATATACAATGCTTGTATATTTATAAATCATTTATTTCATTTATTATCTCAAAATTTTGAAAAAATAGTATACTAATAGAATTAGAATCTTATAACTTCTCATTATGTATGTCATTTCTTTCAAATATATAGCATTCTGATCTATGTAGAAGTTGAATTTTTCTTATGATCATATCTTTTTATTTTTAAAGCTATCATTTTTATATCCGGTGTATAACGCTCACCCGTTAATTTCGATCTCATTTTTTGGGTTAAAAGTGCGCGTTATACGCCCGATCTTAGGGTATTTATCATACATTTATAAGTGTATTATATCATTGCAAAAATTTGTTGCAAAATTGTTTTGTGTCTTCCAAAGGGGAATTGTTGAGTGAGCGTTAGTCCTTCCCGAAGGGGGGAATATATGTCCAGAGCCTAAAGGGTTAGACATAGACGATAGGAGGGCGACATACTCTCAGCACCCTACCTTTAGCTGGGAACAGCAAAGATTTGGAAATCTTTCCAGCACTTAGCCCGTACTCTGTGTGAAAAAACCTATTTAATATTTTTAAATAAATATACACTTTATTTAATTCACATTACTCTTGTTTAAAAAATATAAAATTAAGAAAATGCTTAAATAAATTAAATAAATATAAGACAGCAAATTTATTTATTTAAACTTGTAAAAAGATCGTCTTGTTTTGTAAAAATTTGTTTAAAAATTGCAAGAAAATGTGATTACAAATAATTTAAGTTCATAGGATATAATTTGAAGAAATTTGAGAAACACTTATGTATTTTACACTAGTAACAATTTTATATTGTTGGGTATAAAATTTAATTTTTAAAATATCAGATGTTGTTGTTTGAAAAACGTAACTCATAAAATAGTAAATGAACTTTAATTTTGTTTTTTACTAGATAAAATATATGAGTTACATGGTAACACAATATTCTACAGAAAAAGTAAAAATATTGAATAAACAAAAGTGTTGCCAAAGGATAACAAAGAAATTGAGAGAAAAATTAATTAGCTTCACTTCATGCAGCCACAAATTATTGCATTTCTTAAAGATTTTTTTTCCTTACGTATATTGATCCTGACAATCAGTTTTAAAAGTTTTCTTGATGATGAATGAAAGTAAATCACTAATCAGTTATTCAAAAATAATTCGCAAAAGTGTCACCACATAAATGTCTATCATATAATGTTTTATATATACTGAACAAAAACATTCTAGTTATTTCTATTAATATTACTACAAATAAGGAAACAATTAACTGTATTTACTCGGATCTAAGCCGCTCTATTTTTCCAGAGTTAATTCTAATGAAAATCGGGTGCCGTTCAGAATCGAAGGCAAAATATTTGTTGGATGAGGGAAATTGAGTTTCCATCCCTTTCAAAAAGGAAAATGTAACCGTCCATTCTGGCCACTTGTATCTATGATTTATCCCATTCACCGCGGTTTATATCCAGTCTATCCTAAACATCGTTGCTTGCTCGTATTTAGGAAATTCTTTTTACACAGCTTACATTGATCACGTAAACATCCAACGTATTGCTAATAGTATCAAGTCGAGTTCACGAGACGTAAGTATGAAACGGGAGACAGCTTTATCTGCAAAAAACCGAAATAATAGAGCAGCGGTCACCGAAAATTTGACACGGATGAAACATATATTCGTTGATGGCATAAGCAAAATGATAGAATTTTTGCTTGAAAATGTTCAACAGTTTTTAATTATTTTTCTATAATACATTCTTTTAAAAAATGTTGCATAACAAGTGCTTTAGATGGCAAGGCAGACAACACTGTATGGGAGAAAATGGCGGCAACTGCATCTATTTCGTAGTCAGAAGTGACAAAGGGAGTGATGAGCAATTTGCAAATCATGATATTGGCGTTTAGAGTAATTACATGCTCATGTATGTATTTAAAAATTTTCGCCTTAAATATTAAAAATAAACAATTATTCTTTATAGAAATTATATATATATATATATTTCATTATTTAACATTAATTCTAAATGCTCATTCTGTGAGGCTTAAAATTACTCTGTTCGCTTAAAACTAATTATAATATGAGCATTCATTTTAAAATATTTTACATTTTTGTAAACATTGTCGCGCGCATTTGGGTTTACTCTCCTGACAATTCAGCTATTATATCAAGACTTTTTCAGTTTTTTTAAAAAAAATGAGCTCGTGCGAAGAGCGGGTATTTCAGACAGTGTACTTTTGATGTATCAGAGCTGCACAAGGTATTTTTTGGCTAATTTATTAATACTAAATCAAGAGCAAGTTTAGTAAGTAATAGCGACTTCCATGGGCTTGTCTTGCAGGAAAAGTTTCTCAAAGGAAGGTTTACGAATAGAAATTGACCCTCTGAGTTCTTTTTCTATATTTAGTTGAGATCTATGTTTTGTCTTCAAAGCAGCACACCGTATTTTGCAGTCTGTTCCAATTTAAAAATTCGAGAAAGAAAAATAAAATATATATATTACGTAAAAGTAACATATACAAAATTTAATATACTTATCTTATTAATTTGTACGTTTTATAATAAAGATCGTATTGTAGCTTTAGCGTCAAATTGCATTATTATTGCATTCAATACATTGTTATAATATAAGGGAAGACGCGATAAAATTATGATTGAAAAGGGGGTCACCAGTATTGAAAGTTTGGTGTAGAGTTAACGTTTTTGTATTTTTTCTGAAAAACCGTGTAAAACGTATTGGGGATGCGGTATAGATTCGATGACAAAAATTTTTCACAAAAATATCGATAATTTAGGGTGCGGCTTAGAATCGAGTAAATGCGGTATACTAATTTTCCAACTTTTTATTTATTTATTCCTTTAAACACACAGCTACTTTGTTTGATGAAATACAAATCCAACTGAAGTTTCAAGTGGTTTGTTCTGCGTTCAATTAAAGTTGGAAACTTGATATTTTCCGAAGTAGTTTTTCACTTGCACAATTTGTCATCTATCCTTCTAAATGTATTTTTTCGTCACTTTTCAAATCCTTTTGCCTATCTAAAGGTGATCCCATCTCCTAAAAGAGAAGTTCTTCCATTACTCAAAGCTGTTCCTTCCACTGCTATCTGCTTTCATCCATCTTGCTGCCAACACACAATATCCTTTCCTTGACCAAGACACGCGGGAGACTTTCACCCACAATGGACCAAAAGATAGAGTTAAAAAATGACCACTGAACGCGATGAACCATTCCCCTGTTCATCTTTCTCTGTGTCATTAAAAGAATCTATGATTTCGATTATGCAGCTTGAAGAGAATGACTTTTTTGAAGATGGTTGAAGTTCATGTCTCTTATATAATTTAAAGGTGTGTTAAGAGAATAACTTACACTCTATTTTTATTTTTTAAAAAAAAGGCTTATGATTCGAAGACGAAAGTTAAAAAGGAAATTGATAAAAAGAAAATATATCAAGAGTAAAACACAAAAAGCCTTGTTTTTGCTTTTGTCTACACGATAGAAGTGAAAACTTATCATTTATTCTGGGCAAGAAAATCCAATTATCCCGATGTACTACGTTATCTTGTACAACATTTTCGCATATAGGCGCTAAATAGTTCTGTTTTTCATGCTCCATTCTCATCGGTGGATTTGTTTATTTCACTCATTTTCTATAAAGGGCAATTTTTAAAATTATGCATTCTGATATATTTATTATGAGCACATACGATTTAAATATCAATTAGTCTAATTTTTTAAAATTTTTATACGTAAATTACTTTTATGTGAATTATATTTCCAAAATATATATGTTTATATAGTACTTACGTACTATCGCAACAATGCCAATATTCAAGATAATTCGCCCCCCACCTCCGAAAGATTAAAATTTGTACGCATCTTTCCCCCTACCCCTAATAATAGATCCACCAACTTTTTTCTTTTCGTGGAAATTGACTCCGAGTTAAAATATTAAGGGTGAAAAAGATAAATATATCTTTCCTTTCTAAATTTTAAGTAATGTGCTTTTTAAATCAAAAAAACGTGACATAACAGTGCTTTCTCGACAATCGAAAGCTTAATTCTATGATTTACATATAAACAGCTTAACCCCTTAATTGCCGATTAAAAGTTAAGCAATTTGCTGTCTAGTGTCACCCATATATGTGTGTGTGCGAGTGAGTATGTTAAAGTCGGACTAAACAGCTACTCGAGGGGGTTTGGCGACGGACTTTATAGTTTTGAACCATAGTCAAGTAACACGGACAGCACCTGAACTGCCCCCCCCTCTCCTTTCCACACCACACTTCGAGAGGACGTTTGAGCTCTCGACATATTTAAAGTACATCGCTCCTCTACACGGAGGATCTTCAACGGTACTAGCCTCAAACTCATGACACTCCGGCTTCGTGTTTGTTACCTTGACCGCTAGGCGACCGCGGTCACATGTTTACGCCTGAACTACATATATAAATTTAAAGTGACATGTGTTTCTATTTAATGTCTGTCAGCTACGAATTTGTTAACATTTAAATCCCAAATCTTTAGGCTCTGTTTACAAATCTATTTGAATCTGCTGAATTTCACGATAGCTTAAATCCATTACTTAAATTAAAATATTTTTACATTAACGTTTTCTCGTGAGACATACACATTTGTGGAACTTCGTTTATTTTCTACTGTTCAGTGTCAAACAATTTCTTCGAAATAATCTTTTGCTTACAGAATTCTTCAAGAAAAATAGAGAGGGAAGAGAACAAGTTACTATAGAGGGACTTGTTGCCACTAGATCTGTCTTTTTTGGCACCTTTGAATATATTTACATTTCTTGCAAAGCAAACACTAACCCTCTCTTTCGCGTTTACTGTTTTGATTGAAGGATTCCAGAAAACACATATCTTGGTAGGAAAAATATTCAGCATTCGAATTCTAAAGCGAACAAATATATGTAAATCCTGTATCGTAGCAACTTTACAAAGTTATCTCATAGATGCATGTTGTTAGAAAAACGGATTTTCTTTCAGCAGTGCAGCGTACATACGTAAGCATATCCACATCCCTATAGTTTTTCTTTCTTTCATTAGACGTGAATATATAATTTTATTTTTTAGAGGCGCATCAAATAATATAAATTGATGTAATTGTTGACAAAAATTAAAGTTAAAATAAAATATTTTCAAAAGGACAGAATTAAATACTTGCACTTGTTCTTTAAACGCTGTTTTTAAAGCTAGGTTTATTTTTGTAGTATGTTTAATGATTTTAAAATAATTAATTTTGAAGAGATACTTAAAAAATAAATTTAAGAAAAGGAATATTGTTACAAAAAAATAGAATTTAGAGCTTGTTTTAGATATAAAGAACGAATCAATTCAAGGTTGTTTACTTTAATTAAAACTTTAGTAAATTTATGTCACATTGTAAACATAAAAATAAGAACATTTATACATTAACTATTTTATTTTATCACTTGTACAGGAGTAAAATACTTTTTTTATGCAGTATGTGTGCTTATTTTCAAAAAATCACTATAATTTATTTTCCAATTTCGTATTTTTTTTGAAAAAATACTTAAACTATAAGACTGTGTGGAAACGTGTGGTTTTTATTTTGATTTAAAATATTTTTTGTTATTTTTTTCTTGTATCCAAACAAATTTAAATCACTTGAAGCTATTTAAATATAGAAGAATTGGATTCTGAGATAAAATGAACGTTATATTAAACGATAAATGATTGACATGTAGGAAACCAATTTTCTCAAAAATGGCCCTAAGTAATTCGAGAATATTAGTAGTTAAACAAATTTTGATATAAAGGACATATGATTGTCAAAAAAAAAATAAGTAAACCTTACTGCTCATAATATATTTTACACAAATTTGTTCTAAGTGTACTTTTAACCCATTTACGTGGCCTTTGTTTGTGAGGGGGGACTATGTTTGCCCCAAAAAAACGAGCGTTGAAAGTTTACCTGTAAATCACAATTGGTCATTTTAAAATTCTGAATCAGAAAAAAGTGCTTATTTTATAATATTGCTAATTTTACTACTAACACTTATTTAATTGATTAGCATAAACATATATTACCCGCCTTCACGCTAAGGATGTTATGGATTAGGTGTTCTAGGGTTGATTACAGTTCCTCTTACCAAAAACTCCCCCCCTTGCTTTTTTCCCTCCAACAAAAAAAACGTTCTTGGGTTACGGGAGGGCTTACCTTTTTGGTTCTAAATATCGCCATGGTTCTAACCCTCAAGCAACATATTCACCCACTGAAAAATAAAAAGAAAAGAAAGAGCCTTTCAAACCATAGATGTGTAAATCTGAAAATTATCATGGTAAATACGCAAAAGTAACTTAAATCCTAAAAAAAAAAAAATATGATTGCAAATAATTTTTTTCGAATAATTTATATCTTTTTTGAAAATTGAATTTATTTAACACAAGGAGTAATGCAATTTTTATAAAAATATTTTTCTTTTTCGATTTGGGGAAAAAAGAGAGGGAAAAATAGACTTTTAAAAAAGGAAAACAACAAACGGTTCAAAAATTAAAGATTTCCCCGCATTTTTTACTTTTACCATATACCGAAGATGTTTTTGTGTGTGTGGTTTTTGCCTTTTTTAAAAAATTACTGCTTTCCATGATTTTTTTTGGGGGTGGTGATTGAATCGAGTGAGATGGAATCGAGTGAGATCGAATCGAATTTTGAATCGAGTATGATTGGAAATAATTTTCTATTGAATAATTATATCTTAATGAAAATTTTTTTTTGAAGTAAAAAAATTTTTATCAAAAAAAATTTATTCTTGTTCAATTTGGGGAAGAGGGAAACAATAGACTTATGATAAAAAAATATGAAAATATATACTTGGGATTTCAAAATATTTAAAAAACCCTTGAAAAAAAGCGTCAATAACAGTACCACTGTTAGTTTCAAAAATTTCGATTTGTATATTCATTTTGGGAGTTTAGTTCATCAAAAAAAAAAGCTATAAGGGGTTTTAGCTTCGGGAAAACTGAATTTAAAGTTGAAATCACCACTCAAAATCAGGGGAAGGAGTGATAGTTTTTTTTTAAAAGAGCAGAACCACAACCTTTCGGTATATGGTGTAAAAAAATGCAGAAAATTGAAATTTTGAACCGTTTGAGGGAGAAATGTATACGGCCACCGAAATCACTTTTTGTCTTTTTTCAAATATGCATTCTACCGCACATATGTCCTCAATATCTTGACTAGCAATACCCAGTCCACTTGTTTGACAGTAAATAATGTCCATGTGAGGAGTTACAACATGCGAGTTGTTCTGTTTGCGATAGATCGCAACACCAGCTGTTGTGTGACCCGGTCGTTTAAATTATACGCAGCAATCGAAGTTAGGGGGGTATTAAAAGAGACGTTCGTCAATACCTAACCACGTCTCAGCCAACATCAGTAACGTACAATTTTGTGAAATAACGTCGTCTAAATTAGCTTGGTAAATGTTTAAAAATTAGAAATATTAGAAAAAAAATCAAAATCCCCCGTCTAATTGAATTAGTTTTTTTTAGTCGAGAAAACTTTTTTCATCGCAATTAAAAAAATTATATTGACAGCTACAGGAATTAACCTCAAAATATGAAAAAGATACGCACTAAAATATTTATTCAAATAATTATATATTACTCACTCGTATTTTCTTAAGAATGTTGAACTTTGTCAGATGCTTAACAGTAAATAAAATTTTTAATAAAAAAAAAAAAAAAAAAACCTCAGATTTTATACAAAAGGGCCCCCAGAGACTTCGACAATTGAGCTTAAGGGACTAAGTTTATTCTGAAAAGAATTGCTGGTATTTGGAAGGGGGAGAAAAAAAAACGAAATCGAGTTCTAAAATTTTTGAATTTTTTGAAAATTGTTAACTTTAAATAAAAAAAAAACAGCTACTAGATTTGGGATTTCGCATATTTCTGCTCTAGATTTACCCACCCTACAAATCAAAAAAAAATCAGAAATTTAATTAGTTTGGGAAATGCAATTTTTTAGTCGAAAAAAAATTTTTTTCATATAATTAAAAATTATATTGACAGCGACGGGAATTAACCCAAAGTATAAAAAAAGATACGCACTAAAATATTTATTCGAAAAATTTCTATATTACTTACCGTATTTTCTTAAGAATGTTGAACTTTTCGACGCGAACAGTAAATATATTTAAGTAAGTTTACCCCAAATAAGAATTCAAAATTTTTGAAATGTTAATTAACAATATAAAAAAAAAAACATTACTACATTTGGCCCCTTTGCGAGGGTAGTAAAAGACACCATCAAGCAAATTGACCGATGTAAGGAAGCAAAGGTACCATTACGCGTGCCCATTGGCAAACCCAAAAAGCGCGCCTTACGTCACTTCCTGTTACGAATTTTCATCCCTTTTAAAAACCCCGACAAATATTTGGTAAGCGGAGGAAAAATGTTCAATCAAAAAAATCCGGAAAGGGGGGATAGGGGGCGCTTATATGACGGATTTCGGGATTTTTAAAAATTTTACACAGGTGTGCAATTTTACGACAAATTCAGAAAGGGTAGCATAGGGACAACAAATGTCCATAGAAAGTTGGGGAGCAAACCGCGTTTAGTCGGTGAAAATCACGATAATAGTAGCTTTCGAGGGGATGATGAGCCGGATAAGAGGAGTAAAAGCAAATGAGGGATTTAGGGGGCAAATGGTAGTGTGAAAAAACCTTTCGTGTTTTAAAATTTCCCACTTCCCGAGTTTTGTAGGGGGGGGCACTGCGCACCGAAGTGTGGTTCACGCACGATGAAGTACAGCACATTTTTTCCATTGTGATGAGTAACCAAAATCCAGGGTTCCAAACCTGGGGGAAAGGGGACTTGTTGCTTCCCAAGCCCCCCCCACCTTTTTCGTTTTTTTTGGGGCCACCTGAAATTGCTTGTGTATGAGACGCCAGTGGCTACAGTGGAGAATTTCACGTCACGAATTGCCATCGCATCAGCTGCATCGCTAGCACAGCGGATTTGTTTGAACGCGTCCGACAATTCTTCTTCCATTGGTGTCTGTCAGCTGTGCTATGATCTATGAGGCCACTACTTTGGAAATTCCCCCCTTTT
>BMAV01009281.1:0-21906 GCA_019973955.1 Trichonephila inaurata madagascariensis
AAAAAAAAAGACAGGAATAAATGAAGAAGAAATACAAGTAAAAAAAATGTAATTTAGGTAGCAGCAACAACAGCAAAAAAAGGATTCGTACAAAAAATAGAGACCGAGTAAAAAAAGATGCGAAAGACGAACAAAATAATATAGAAAGACACGGACAAAGAAATTTTGCAATAACATCTCTTTTTTCTTTACTTACTGATTTATTTCGAAAAGGGAAAAAGGACGGAAAATATAAACTAAAAGATTTCCAGTTAGCGGTATATCACGTCTCATTATTTTACACACGAACCGGGTATGCTTCTTATCGTTTAATGGTGATTTTTTTTTTTAAAAGCTTCGAAGTTTTGAGATGCTCAACAGAATAAAAAAATGGTACAGTGGAGAAATATATCATTTGCGAAAAGAAGGGCAAAAAAATATTGCACTCGCTTTAATGCTTTCTCTTTGGATCTTAAATCCAAAGCATTTCAGAATTTACATATTCGAAATATTTTCCATAAGTATCTAGAGAAATGATCTGGTTGCTCAGAAAGTCAGATAAGTCTTATAAAAGAAATCATTATTGTTGTCTTAGTTTTCTGTATCATTAGGTTTCAGTGATTAGAGTTTTGTGCAATAGAAGTAGCAAATATAATTATTTGTATAGATATGTTAGAAAAGATAATTCTGATGTTTATGAAGAGATTAGTGCCGTAACGTACAGCCCCACATCGCGAGCGGGGAGGGGCAGGATTCTAGGGCACCCAAAGCTTGATGTTAGCATTTTGCAATCCTTTGCAAGATATGGCTTGAGGCTCAAAATCTGACTTTGTAGGGCTTTATATTTACCGTTACGCCACTGGAAGAGATGCATATCTTGAGTGAAAATCATAATGAATCAACATTGTAGTGATTCAGAACAGAACCCGTAAAACAAGGGTGTCAAACTCAAAGGCTAACTTGGGCCAAGCAAACAAGGTTTTACTTTAAGTGGGCTGCAAGAAAAAATCAATATTCATAGAAACGTAAGTTTATTTCAAACAATGCATTATAATAAACATAAATAAAAGAACAAGAAAAATTTAATATTTACGTCCTGACACTTGACATATTTTCTCTGCTATCTTTCCTATTTCGGAAGAAATTTTGATATTTTATTATATATTATTGTGTGCAGATATATACTGGCCAGCCCTCAAAAATGTCCGTTGTGGGCCGCATGCAGCCCGCGGGCCACGAGTTTGACACCTATGCCGTAAAGTGACATTATAAATAGAAGTTGCATGGAAAATGCAACAACACAAATAATCTATACGCTACAAAAACGCTTCAATGGTATTTTTATTGAATAATACGTTTTTGTTCTCCCTGCATAAGTAGTTTTCGTTTTTAAAAAATGGAAAACAAAATGTAATAACAAGTGTATTAGATTTCATTCATTCATGGTAACAATTTGCTAAGGTTAAAAATCAATCCAAAAGTAGGTAAATTTTTGCATGACATTATTAATCATGACGTTGATATACAAGGGACGTCCCGAAAATTTAAGTTTCGTTATTTTTCTTTTACATAAAAATTTACTATATATAAAAAAAAACTTGGCATCATGAATTACACATCTTGCACTATTGTCGCAGCGTGCAATCAGTCTGAAAATACCATTATGGTAAAACCAGGTCCTGCGATGCAAGGAATTATCGTACAGTCTGTTCCACCTCAACATTCTTTTGGAAGTTAAGTCCCGAGAGAGCGACTTTCAATGCAGGGAACAGGTGAAAGTTCGACAGGGCAATGTTATTTTTCAATAGTAGATGTGGAGGGATGTCACTTCGACCTTCATCTGCCACAGTCTACCTTCCTTCTCTGAACATACAATACCAGCGACCAACCATTTGACTTCACCATACACGGTCTGCAGGCATTCATGAAGGACACACTAGTCCCACGCATCTATTCAAACCGAATAAGCGCACGCTCTTCCATTGCTGACCACTTTGTCAGCACACGTCTGCCTGCCATCGTGATTTGTACTCGAATAATCTCGAGTACGCCGGTATGCTGTTGCTCTTTTTCTTTGACGCTCTGCGCATGCGTCCTTCCTCTTGCGTTGTCGCTCCTTCCGTCGTTGGACCAGCAACGAGTGGTGGCGTACTGCGTCTATCTTCCTTAAAAAATGGGCGAAACTTATTTTCAAAACATTCTTCACATCGTAAAAGCTCATAATTCTCTCAAACATGTTAATACTCTCCAGATTTTAAATTATGATATCTTTTTTCACAGAAGTATATACCATTCAAAAACTAATCACTTCTAGATAATATATATATATCGCTGAGTTGCGATAGATCTCCTATGTACACATATAAAAGTTATTTAAATTTCTCCTACATCAGTTTAAAATGGTCTTCCAGCACAAAGAAGCATATGAAATTATCGATCAAATCACCAATTCCCATATATTTGTACATTTTTACTATAGTTCAAACGATCTATCTTCAAATATTCTAAACAGTACATCTCGTATTACTAGCAGGAAAACAGGGTCACGAAGTATATTACTCCACAAAGAATCTAAAAAAAGAATCGGAGCTTTTCATAATACACTTTGCTGTGCTTACTAAAATAACTCAAACAAACACACCAAACAATCTAAAGTTTAATAATATATACCAAATACGCGAGGCTCAATCCATAACTCGATTAACTCTCAAAAAATCGACACTGATTTGCATATGTTTTCATTTCGATTTCGCAAAAACGAAACTCTTTAGAAAAGTTGGAAAAAAAAAAACTCCGACTATGAAATAGAAAAACATATATTCCGAATTTTTTAACGCAGACCCAGACCATAAGTAAGATAGCAGTCGGTACATAAGGGTTGTGCGCTATTTGCACACACAGTTCACCAATCGATTTTCAAAAAGGTTGGATCACGAAGGGAAGATAACAAAGGAAAAAAGAATAATAAATAAAACTAACTGAAAAGCAGGAATGATCCAGGTAGAGTGTGCTTTCCCGTCTCACATCGATGTTTATCTGGAAAGAAAACATTTAGGAAGAAGGAAAGTCATCATGAGTATGTGGATTGTTGGTTTATTTTAAAGTGGAAACGTCAAGAGGAGGAATTGAAAATGTAGGGAACTGTCCCTTTGGAAGATAAAGAAAAAAGTTGCAATCGTAGCGCACTCAGTGGCCAGGAAATTGGGAAAGTGTTTTTCAGACGGAAAGAAAACACCACCACCCCGGCAAAGAAATTGAAATTGTGGTCCTGCAACTATAGTAGAAGCTTAGCTGAGCAGAAACCTTCACAAAATAAGAAGGATATCGTGTTGTGAACTACCTTTTTGGTCATGTTTATGTGAGATAAATCTAAATAAACAAAGATTCAAAAAATATGAAATGAAACTTTGCCCTAAAAGGAAGGAATGAAATTTGATGTTCAAGTGCTGCACCATCGTAAAAGAAGAAGATATCACGCCTTCATGGTAAGTTGCTTACGTATTTTTTGATATAACTCAGTTTTTGTGACAGAAAAATATTCCTACGTATGAGAGATATAATATTGTTCGTGTTTTCATTTTAAAGCAACAAAATGTTTTCACTTTTCTGCTATCAATATTGCGCAGTTCAGCCATGTAAACTAATCAGTGCTTTAGTGCATTATGTAAACTATTGTAAATCAAATAAGCTATAAGTTTGCGCGCTAATGACTGTTCTAGTATAAAAAATAATACATCCAAAAATAGTTTATTTCATATGCATAATACTTAAGTTACAATAGAGTAGATTTTCTTATAAAAATTTTCGATCTTAATTAAAGAAATAAGTACTATACCCGATTTTTTCGAGACATTGTTCACGATTCAACACTTTCATGAATTCGTATACCCCTCCCCTTATGTTTCTTTCAAAGCATGATTCATGGTACGATTTATCCATAACTTTCTTTTGCACTGTTGGAGTAAAATCACTTCATTATAGAGGCACATTTCTTAGACTAAATATTTCGTCGATCTGTTTTACGCAGTTTCTATTTTCTGAAAAAAAAAAGGAAAAAAACAACAACAATGCTGGCCATTAAAATTGCAACACCATGAAGGAGGGACGATACAAACACCAATTCACATGAAAGGAAAATTTTACGATATTGAGATAATTAGTATTTTAGCACTATATAACGATTCAGGAGGATAAATTGCATCTCAAACTCTGCGTAAAAAGAAAGATACTCAGCGGGTTTCTCATTTGGAATTCACATTTGAACTTTGGTTGATTATGAAAAGATCGACTTATTTTTCGTATATGGGTAAAAAACGGCTACTAATTACCGTGTCAGAATTCAAAAATATTAAGATTTGTACATAGAGGGGAAAGTTAAAGGGGTTTTGGGGTTTAAATTTGCCCCCCACTTTGGGTCATAATCCAGCTAATAACAAGTAAACATGGAATAAATAAGTTCAGGACGAACATACCGAACACCATTAACGGCCTCTCTCTTCACCCGAGAGAGCAGACATGTTGTAAAGTCAGCCATACAGGATCATGCAGCCCCTTCACGGACCTTGAATTAGGAATGAGGCTTGTTTGCAGGTTCACAAGTACAAGCACAGACATTGCGACGACGTCTGGAGCAGAAAGAACTGTTTGCACAGCACACCATTATAATGACTTCTGTTGACATTTCGTAATAAAACGCTCGGGACAATAGTGCGTCCAACAACAAAACTTGATAAACAGTGGAACCACGACGTCTTTTCAGATAAGTCCTAGATCTGCATGCAGAATCATGATGGACGCATCAATGTCCGAAGACACCAAGGAGAAAGAACACCTCTTGTTTGCATCGTTGGTAATCTGAACAGTCAGCTTTATATTTCTGAGATTTTTAAAATGGTTATTTGGGTTTTCCCGGAGTCCTCGGACATCCCCAATTTCAAAAAAAATAAGGGAAACGCTGACCTAACCCCGGAAAACGGGGAGGATGTTGACTTCATAAAAAACGATCTCCAGATCTCTCATTCATTGAAAATATATTATCAGCTTTTTTCCCCAGCCATTATGATTGATGAAGCGTTACAGAGATTTGAAGTAACATGGAATGACTTTCCCGTATCTATCATCCAAGCCCAGTTCGACTCGATGCCTAACCGGGCTACAGCAGATTTTGCTGCCAAAAAGGTAGGGGAAATGATATCCCTTAATTTTTTCCCCAATTTTTTAAAAGTCCACAGAGCATCCAAGCTAACCTATTGAATGAATTTTTTCAAAATTTAAAAAACCAAATTTTTAAAAAAAGTTTTTTTTTTTTTTTTAAATCTGAGGGTACATACGAGTTCATAGATCAGTGGCGTAACGTACATCAGTGGCATACACACGAACCATCAGTAGCGTAACGTTCACCCCCGTAATCCTCACAACACGGGAGTTGGTGGGAGACCAGGATTCTAGAGGGCTCAAAGCCTGATTGACGCCAAGTACATATTTAACCAATTTATAAAATATTTTATAAAAACCTGAGATTTTTCCGGAGGGCTTAATATTCTCCGTTACGACACTAAATTTCATCTTACATTAACAAATTACAAATTTAACTAATTTCATACAACTTTTCAACACAAAATTTATTGAAATAACTCTTAAGTGTAATTTTTATGATAATTTCAAAGGGATAATCTGAAGAAAATGTAAACTAGAGTAGAACTTGTTTCCCAGGTTAAATATGTTATTCAGTTCAAATTAATTGTTTCACCAAATTACCATCTGAAACACATATTTCTTTAACACCTCCAATTGAATCAACCCCAAACTTCCCTCAAAAGCTGTAAAACTTTTTCAATTTTTTGAGCTAAAAAAACCAATGAGTTCTTTATGCATCATTACCCAATTTCTACAAAGGACTTGGGGTTTTTTTTTGGTTGGGTCCCAAACCCCTTTTTCCCTCAGATAATCTTAATAGAATGAGGATTCTAATTCCTGATTCGGATCCAAAATCCTCATGAAGATGATGAGTACAATAACTAGACAACAATCGCTTTACATTTTTAACAGAAAATCATATTGTATGCGAATTCTAAATGAAATTCAGCAATCGTACCTCTTTCTTTTTTTTCAATTCCTACTATTAGTTCCACTTTCCCTTATATATATATATATATATTTTTTAAAATTTTTTAAAAAAAAGGTTTTTAAATGAATGTTTTTTATCACCCCCGTTCGAATACTTTTTTTAAACTTATAGGGGATGAACTTGATGTTAAAAAATTTTTAAATATTATTCATTAATTAAAAAAAGTAAATAGTAAAAAAACAAAAAAAACCCCAAAAGCATGTATATAAAGGAAAAATCTTCGTGTTTTTGGGGGAAAAAAATGGATTTAATCAAAGGTCGTGGTTTGAACCCCACATGGATGGCCAAATTTCTGAGAGTAATTTTTTTTTACTATATTTTTTTAAAAATTAAATCTGACAAATAATAAATGACAAAAAAAAGATAATTTTTTACACCATATATAGAAAAAAAAAGGAAAAATTTGGGAAGGAAAATCCTTTTCTATTTTTCATTAATACTGTGATTCTGTCATATGCATATACATATTTATATTAATAGTAATTACTTAATAAAAAGCAACTAAAATAAATTTTCGCATGTTGACCTAAGTTGGGATTGATTCTTAAATTTTTCAATTCCTACTATTAGCTCACACTCTCATATATTTATTTATTTATCTTCGTGGAATTTTCAATCGTTAATAAAATACATCTTAAAGCGCTCAAGTGAGCTGGAAATTTATATACATGATTATTTGGGATGACAATACAATAATTTAATTATAATTAATAAAAAGTAATCAATTAAAACTAATTATTTAAAGAATGACAAATACAGCCACGTTGGCATCATTCTTGGTGACTTAGCACGGCGGATTTGTGTCAAAACTTGTAAAGGTTTTTTCTCACATTTTAAAGCATTCAGTTGAACTGAAATTTTATATACACGATTGTTTTGGACGACAGTACGATACTTTAATGATAATGAATAAAAATTAATTACCACTTAATGTTGTGATTATGTCATATGAATATACATATTTATATTTGTAACTATTTAATAAAAAGTAGCTAAAATAACGTTTTTCTTTGTTGATCTAATTGTAAGTAGGAATTTTGACTTAAAAATTCTTTTATACTACTTGTTCTTTAATAAAAACGCTTTCAAGTATGAATAATTAAAATCCAGAAATTCAATCTACTCTGCTTAAAGAATACTTGAAGATTAACAAAACGCCTTCACATTAAAACAACAAATACGATTAAATATCGTCCGCATCGATATTCCAACGATCCTAAGAGTGAAGAACCAGTGACAACTTTTAATGCTCTCAATATCTCCTAATGCAATACATCTGGAGAGCAAATGATGAAGATTAATTGCAACGATTCCGCTTCACTGAAACGAGCAAATGCACCTTTTAACATAACACGTTGAAAACTCTTAACAAATGGATTGCATTTAATGAGGTCAAAACCAATCGACGGTAGCGAAAGTTAAATACCATTTCGCGGTCGTTTTCACCAAATATAAGCACGAGTAATAAATTTAAACCGAACATATTTCGACGGAATATTCGACGAAGAAGGATTTGCAGGAATTCAGTAATTTATGTGTCAAGTGTCGAAAATTTTACTGAAGACAGGCGAGATTGACCAAAGTGAACTGCTTGTCGCCGAGAATAAACACTTTATTACGGTTGAAAATTAATCACTTTGCTAGAATTTGTGGAGAAATCTGTTGTCTGGATTGTGGAATGGGAAAGTAGACAACTCAATAAAGATGAATGGTGGTCGAAAACGTTGTTATGCTTTCATCGAGAGAGAGATAGCAATTCGTTTGGATATAAATGGCAGAGATTAATTGTATACAATGATTAAATTCATTTTTTAAAAATATTGATGAAATGAATGCGAAAGTGATGATTTGATTTAATGCCGAGCAAATTATTCAAAGGTTAGAGTTGACGTTGTGACGGGCTCACGCGTCTTTTCTTTAACATGACCTCTGGGTTCTTTGGGGGCCAAGATTAATGGCAACTCTTTTCCAACCAAAACCCAAGAAGCGAAATGTGAAGAGGAAATGCAAATAAGATAGCTTTTAAATAACAGAAGTTTCAGTAAGTCGTATGGCAATTTGGGGAATGTTATGTGTGAAAGTGATACAAGCGAGAATTAACAGCCAATTGTGAAGTTACCTTGAAGATTAAACCATTAGGTCAAGGTGCACGCGCGCCCAGACGCCTTTCATAAGATTGAAACTAAAATTGGATTAAGGTAGGATTGATTATTTGATATTAGGACTAATATTATTAGAAGTGAGAGTGGGCGGATTAAGTATTGATAGTGGTCCAAGTTACGCGATTCGGTTTAACTATTACTGTGTGTTTGTTCATAGTAGATTCTCGCACATATAATACTATCTAGATTATTAAACACTTTAGTTTCATTCTTAATAAAGTCATATTAAGAATTAAAAAATGTTTATTCCTTTTGTAAACCCTACACCTCTAGCTCACGCGGATAATCAAAGAAACGGTCACCTTAGGGGGGCGGTTTCACAACGTCAATTATCCAATAGAGGAATTTATATGATACAATAAAATATGTAAAAGCATTGTAAAAGCATGATAATTATTCTATAATATTATGCACAGTTAGGTATCAAATACTATAAATTTTTTCGAAATTTTACTGAAGATAAATTCGGACTAAGTTAATGATTTTTTTGGAGTTGAATCAATTAAAAATTAAATAAGTGTAAAGTACGAATCTATTTGGATTTCAAATAAAAAGAAAGTAGTTCTAAGTACATTCTTATATTCTTTCTTTTGTTTTTCAGCAATCTTTTATTTTTAATAAAAGATTACAAGGAAAAAAAAACTCTTCTGAAATAAATGTATTTTCTTTGATTCATTTCAAACATTTAGAGTGAATTACACAGGCGAATGGTCATCGTCAGAACATCATTGTTGACAATGACCCACATTGTTTCTACATAGTCGTAGTTTCGAGTCCAGTTGTCTCGCCGCGTACAGTGAGTGAGAGTTGTTGAAGAAAGCTCTATATAGCAATATGAGGGCCTATTGGCAACGGTCCTCGTAATTTTGAGCCTCGGTCAAGTGAAGAGGACGACATCTGAGTTGGCTCCCCTCTCTCCAAATAATCACACCATGCCAACAGGAGGACTTTGAACCTCCCCAGATTTAACGTGCATCGGTCCCCTCAACACGAGTGGGTCTTCAATGGCATTTGGACTCGAAACCACGTCACTGTCGTGTAGAGGAGCTGATGTATGTTATAAAGAAAAGGCTGAATGTCCTCGTGCTAAAATGAAAGTCTGAAGAGTTCACTGTATTTCAAAAAGCAAAAAAAGTGTTGTAAAATATTAAATGAATTGGTTTTAAAAAACATTGTATCTAACATTTAAACTTGTTTTCATCATCTTAATTTTGTTTACTCATTAAATTTATGACAGACTATCAAGTACAAAGGTAATTCAGCATTGTAGGTTTTATTCAGCCATGTAGTCGTAGCTCTTGAAAAATTATCCCAAAAAGTTTTTATTTTCGAAAAGAGAAATAACTTTTCATTTATGAATACTGCTGCAACAGCGTATCTCCGTAAGTAAATGTAAAAAGCAATTTTTCTAAAATGCATTGGTTTTGATTTATTACTTAGTGAATTTAAATTTGTTTCCCTGTTTAAAAACTTATAAAGATTATTTTTAATTTCCCTTTTTTATAATATTTTAAAAACCTTTTTAAAGAATACATGTGAAATAACATAATATTCACTTCACTCCTAATTATTTTGGTATATTTGTTCTTACATTAAACAAAGTCTCGAATGAATGACATATATTTACTCGTATACATCAGCGTTGTAACTGAGCGAGCTTTGTTACTTAGAGAAAATAACTATTTTAGTTCGTTCACACCAAAATACTCTTAAAACTATAACTCCTCCTTTTTTTTTTCATGGTAAATTCTTAAAAAAAACTAGTATTTTGGGTCCCCTAAAGTTTTCCCAAAAAAGCACCCATTAGAGCAAATAAGCCTTGAGTTCATGTTTCCAAACAAACTGCCGCTCCTCTGCAACAGAGCAGTCAATAAAGGCAAGATAAAGATAGCCAAACTGCATTCGGTCTGGCTGCGGTAAAAGAAAAAACGGGGCCCAAAATGCAAACAAGGGAACCCCTGTTCCCGAAACACCGGGGGAGGGGAAACAATGACTGAAAAAAAAGGAAAACGTCGCCAACCATTGTTCCGGAGCGATTTGGCACCTTTTTGGGTTTGGGACTGCATCATTTCCCTTATTTTGCCACAAAAATTTTTAAGGGGAAGATGGATTTGCTTTTCATTCTGAATCGAAAACTCTCAGGCGTAAGTTTTCACTTAGAAATCATTAAAGAATTCATAATATCTGTAGTAACCTAAGCGAAATTAGAAACATTCTTGAATCATTTGATGCAAAAAAGTTTTTTAAAAAGGCGAAATTATTGTATTGAAAACAATAATGGCTTCATGCAAGATTACGTTCAGAACCGTTATCTTGCAAAAGCATATAAAAGATTATTATTATTATTATTATTTTTTTTTGACTTTTTAGTGGTTGCTAAGAATATATTTTTTTGGGGGGTTCCCCCAGTAAGGGTTAAAAAATGAAAAAAAAAAATATTTTTTTTCATAAATTGCTTCCTTAACATATCTAGAATACGGTGGTACAGTGATTTTTTAAAATTCGAAGTCGTAATAAAAAAGCGGGTGTTTGAATATAAAGCAGGTGTTTGAATAGCAGCTGTTCATAGCACTAAGTTAAGATTTTTATTGTTTTAATCGGACTTAAACGCGTTTTTCTCAAAACTGTGTTTTTCAAACTTTCCTCCATCACATCTCAAGAACGGTTAGAAAGAATTACTTCAAATTTTTTTCAAACTTACCTCCATCACTTCTCAAGAACGGTTAGACCAAATTACTTCAAATTTATAGGGTAGACTCGACACAAATATACGCACCAAATGAACTACGATCATTCCAAAATTGAAAATATTTCTATTTTTATAACAAAAACACAACAAAAACCCCCATGAAATTCGAAACTTTTTCTTCAGAGATCTACCAAAAATCCAGTTTTCGATATTTTCAATTGAGTATGGTTCATTTAGTGAATTTAACTTATAGATTCAAACGTCGTGTTAATTTTTCAATCATCCGGAATCGTGGAGGAAGTGAGCGTCCATTTTTTCGAGGCGGGTGTGTTCAGAGCGCTATAACTCGCGTTCTATTGGATATTTTTGGCTAAACATTTATATACATTTAAAATACATATAAACAAATGATAAAAAAAACTTAAAGTTTTACCTTTTTACCAGTCGTCAAAAAAAATTCCCTAAGAATGTTTAAAAACAGGCCGTCACATGGGTGAACCCCCTTAAAAAGATGAAATTATTGTATAAGGTATAAGAACACGTTCGGAGTAATTTTTTATATAATAGCAGATTCAAACATTATAAATGATTTTTAGGAACCAATACCAACAAATACCAATATTTAAGTTTAATAATACTTTTTAAAAAATTCCTAAATTTTACAAAAATTACAATTATATATGAAATTTTAGCAACATTTTTGAAAAACTTCAAAGCAATTCAAGAAAAAAGTAATAAACTTATATTAGTAAAAGTATTACCAAAAACAAATTGGATGCATTTATCAAGAAAACGTACTAAAATTTTAATGCTTTATTAAATTTTTTAAATTTTCGAACTGATTAAGTAAATATTATAAGAAATGTGATATTTTTTATGAGACCATTATTTGAATAACAGGCATAACTCAACAAATATTCATACAATAAGAAATATTTTAGTACATTCTCTAGAAAATAATATAAATAACAGGTTCAAACGTTTCGAACAATTTAAATACCAATTTATGGTAGATCAAAGGCCCACTTCCGGTTTTTCTACCGCTTTATAAAATTGATCGTAACTTGGCTTCTAGGTAGTATAGAAATAAAACAAAGTATGTTTTGTAAAGCCAAAAAATAGCTCTATTCAATAAAATAAAAAATAAAAATATCTGTTTTGACTGAATTTTGTTATTTTCAACGTGTTCAGATACCTTAAAAATAATAATGATTTCAAGTAGATTACGTTCAGAACCGTGATCTTGTAATTTGACATTTAGTAATTTGACATTGACTTTGACATTTAGTTTCAGTTGACTTACAATATACTTTTAAAATTGTTTTAAGAATATTATTACAAAAAATTTACATGCATGTGGTTTGCAAAAAATGAAGAAAGAATGGCATATTTTCAAACCATGCTCCTTTTATATATATATATAAAAAAAATGCTTCTGTAATAATAATATTTTTATAAGTATATATACCTAGAACTTTTATACAGAGGTTGATTTTAAAAAAATTCACATTCTTATCAAAGTTATGATCAGTTGAAGTAATAACCGGTATGTTAAAATTCTCTGCTCTGATATGTTAAAATACGAAAAAATCTTCTTCTATAATACATATTTCAAAAATCCTATTTCAGGCTCTGTACAGAAATCTAAACTTTTTGTAGGCAAAATATTATTATTATTATTATTATAGAAGTATTTTTGGTGAAAGGAAAATGCTTTGAAAATATGTTATTTCTTCTTCAGTTTTTGCCAAAAAATTGCACTTAAATGATTATTTCTAGTAATAACAAATGCATTTAAATAATTATTTTTAGTAATTTCTAACAATTTTATACGTATATTCTAATTCAAATGACATTTTTTCCCAGTAATGGGGCTGCGTATTGGCATTTCTACCTTTGCATATCCAGTACATTACCCAGGAGCTGGTATCACTTTTTAGTGAGGCCCCATTTAGGCGAAACCAATTACCGCAAGTAATTTTGACGCCCAGTTTCTTCCCCAGAGGGAGGCACCTAAGCTCTGCCGATGCGAAATTTGTGCTTAGGAATTTAATTTTGACGAGAGCATGTAAGCCAAACGGACACACAAGGGATCTTTTTCATGCCGTATAATCATACGACATGGCCGCTGTCGATTTTTTACATCAGAAAAATCCTCCCACTTGGGCCGGGGTCGAACCCGCAACCTTGGGTACAGAAGGCCAGCGACAAACCAACTACGCCACACAGCTGGTAATGCAAATGACATTAAATATAAAGGAAATTAATCATTTACACAAAATTTCAAAATCATACTTTCGAACACAGACAGTTACCTTAAAACCCAAAGTATCATATACCGTGAAATCCAGCGTATAACACGCACTTTAAAAACAAAAAATAAGATCAAAAGTTATGGATGCGCGTTAGACATCGGGTATAAAAATGACAGCTTTAAAAAAAAAAAGCTTAAAGAAAATTAGGCTTCTACATAGATCGAAATACAATCTAAAACAGATTGCATATGAACTTAAAGCAGCACTTCTCAAGCTATGGGAAGCGCCTCCCTAGGAGGGCAAAAGCAAATTGAAAATCGAAAACAAAAATTATTTTAAAAAATTACTAATTAATTGAAAGTAAACAAAATACATTCTCACATAATAAAAAATAAAAATATTTACGCTGATATAATACACTTATAAAGGTATCAGTACTGCACAATGTATTTTTTAATCATTTTAACAATACTAACAATTAATAATTACCGGTGACCCAACGGGCTTGTTATATATATATGTAAAACTGTATGCAAAAATTTGCTCTTATCTAGATAATTTGTACGGTTTATAATTAATCCCTTAACTGCCGATTCATAATTAAGCAATTCGCTCAAATGCCACCGTTTTGCACATATGCAAGCGTATGTGGTGTATTAAGGGGGAGAAAGGGAATAAATAAGAAAATCCTCTGAAATAAATAAGTCCTTCGCAAACACAGTCAAGATCATTTTATTGGATTCCAAAGACTTCGGAATAATTTTATGGATATCAGTGAACAAAAAAGATTGTATATATACGTCCGGGGCAATTTACGCACTGGCTGAGCTAGACATTTATATACATCGGCGGCACTTAAGAAGTAAAAGTATTGTAGCTTTAGTGTCAGAGTATCGTATTATCGAATTTAATACATTGCTATTGTATGGAGGGGGCGCAATGAAAATTATGATTGAATATTGGGTCGCAAGTATTGAAAGTTTGTGAAGTGCTGACTTAAAGGGTTGCAGTTTTATAAGTATTCTATTTCTTCAAAATCTTTGGATAGTACCTCGAATAAATAACTTCAAAACATAAGAGCATTGTACGTTTACATTTCAGGTTTCTTCGTAAAAGTGGGGATGAGCGTTATACGGCGAATATATCTTAAAATTATATATACAAATTGCAGCTTGAAAGTATAGGTGCGCGTTATACGCCGGATTTTACAATAGTTTAATAGCAAAAGTAATAATTATGTTTAGAGCATGAATAAATGTATCAGTAAAAGAGAGAGTTACAGGTTATAATTTATAATTAAATTTATAATCAAGAAAAGCTATTAGAGCAAAAAAAATATCAAATTTTGAGGTTCTATTTACATTAAAAGCTTTCGACAAAAAATGGTACAATTTTTTAAAAAAAATCAAATCAGACAGAATAAAAAGAATAATAAAGAAATCAGAAAGAATAATCAAGATAAACTATAACAACATAGTTTTCAATTGCTCTGAAAAAAACCCCACCAGGCTGCATTTTCTAAATATTTATTTGAGTACCATGATAAAAAGTTTAAACAGGTAGAATGATTACCGACCTTCCTTAAAAGAGCAAAGAAAACAATAAATCATCATAATATTTGTAATTTAAATTCATGTTAATAGCAATTTACACACGAGATAATTAACTGAAAGAGAGGGGGGAAAATGCGTACCTTTCAACACTAGACATTTATTTCGAAACTATGAATCATAATTATGATAGATTACTTTATAATTTCTGACAAAAAGTAAGGGGGAATATATATATTATACATATATATAACGATCATCTATATTTTCCGGTGTGTAAAATTCAATTTTAAAGTTTTAACTTAAAAAACAGCATTAATACAGGTAGTATTAAGATTCAAGAAGAATATTTTTAAGTCTAATGAATTCAAATTTTTTTAAACTTTAAATTGCTATATCATAATGTTTCAAACATTAAAGGAGAAATGTGTAGATTTTAAGGGCCTAAAATTAAGAACTCACTCAGAAAAAATACAAATAATCAAGAACAAAAATAAAAGCAAATTAATAAGATAAACAAAACAAAACAAAAAAAATATGAATCATTTATTTTTGTTTAAAAGCCAAAATCTATAGATTTGAGAAAGTCACTTATCTTCAAGTTTAGTATATTACTAATCAAAGCGGCTTAAAAAATATTTAAGGGTTTAAAAGTTTTAAAACTTTTGTCTTTTTCAATTCCATTTATTTTTAAAATTTAAGAAGTTTATTTTTTTTTTTTACGAAGTTTAGACTTAATTTGACTTTTAAAGTCCCGGAGATTTTTCAAAATTAATTTAGATTTCCAAATATGATTATGATACAATTAAATAGGTGTAAAGAGGAATTAAGAAAGAAAATAAGGCGACGGAGGAACAAATTAAATAAGTTAATTACAGTAAGAATAACTTGAAATAATTCGATTCATATGGTTATAAATACATAAATTTTCGAAGAAAAAAAATGTGCAGGTAAACGTTTTGAGTGATGAAACTAGTTTTAATACCTTCGACCATACAATTTTATTCTTAAGCAATTTTAAAGAATTGTCTAAGAATTTTAATATTAATTAGACTTTCCAATTTACTTTTGAAAAGATGGCCTTCCTCTTTTCTTTTTAAATTTAATTTTTCCATTATCTTAGATTTTGCAATCTTAGTATTTTTGCAAAATACTTTTTTATCCAAATATATTGATTTTCGTTTGTAAATCTGCCTACTTGAATGATTAATTTGCTTTTTATTTTTAGAACTAAAGTGAAAAGATAAACTTATTTCACACACAAATATTGATCTTAAGCTTCCATTGAAATAGAAAAAAAATTCACTTCAATAAGACAGGAGATTGTGATATATTTTTAAGATTTCTACTATATCGTTATTATCCTAAATATAAACGCCAAAAGAGTTGAAATATGAAATTTTTTTTATCATTTATTGAAATATTCAAAATCAAATTGAAATATTCAAAAATAATGATTTTGAATATTTCAATTTATTGAAATATTCAAAATCTTTTTATTTTTAGAACTAAAGTGAAAAGATAAACTTATTTCACACACAAATATTGATCTTAAGCTTCCATTTTGAAATAGAAAAAAAAATTCACTTCAATAAGACAAGAGATTGTGATATATTTTTAAGATTTCTACTATATCGTTATTATACTAAATATAAACGCCAAAAGAGTTGAAATATGAAATTTTTTTTATCATTTATTGAAATATTCAAAATCAAATGGTTCGAAATAAAAGCAATCTAATTTAAATAGATATTTTTAATTTCACTCAACAAATTAAGTTGTGAGAATTTTACATATTTCATTAATGAATTAAGTCATGAGTATCGATTAAAAAAAATGATAGAATTCTTTCAGTAAAAAATCTTACAAATGCTACGATTTATAATCAGATTTAAAAGAAAAATGACATCTTTAGGGATTACGACTCGGATGAACAGTTCTATTGAGAAATCAATCCATAAAAAAAACTATAAAAACTTACAGCATTCATAATCTGTTTGAACATTTTCTGCATTCTCTTTTTTCAATTGCTTCTATTCATCATTTAACAGCTTTTTAAAATTCGAAATATATCACAGTGCGAACTTTTAATCTTACTTAAGCAAACACTCAACGTGCTTTGAGCAAATATTTAACTTGATTCATTTCCAATTAAAAATAAACACTGCACATCTACAGTCGAAGGGAAATAATTAATTTCCTTTTGTTTTTGAAACATATTTAAGAATAATACACTTAAATTAATTAAAGTTTTAACATCCGTTTACCTTCAAGCATATGATTAAAAGTATCTGGGTATGGATGCATAAGATAGTTAAAAGAATATAAAATAAAAACTTCTAGATTTTACTTAATTGTGACATTTTATTTAAAACTTGGAATATAACGTAAAGATGAAATTAATGATAAAATTAATATTAAAAACAAAAAAATAATAATTTAATTTTAACATTTATTTTGATCATCTTTATCACAATTTCATTTGATTTATTTACCAAATAGCTTTTACGATTAAAACAGATTTTTTTAACTCGAAAAAATTTTTGTTAAGATTGTTAGAGCTATCATTGTAGTTCATTGTATCAGTTAGGCCAGTTTTCGGACTATAAATTCAATTCGTGACATTTTATTTATTGAGAATTACGCTTTTTCTCTTAGTAGTTGAATACATCGCGATCAAGTCTTTGACGTAATTCAAACTTAATTATAGATTTCTCCAGACAAAAAGTATATTGGAAAAATTATGGCATCGAAAAAATAGTGAACAAAACAATGTAAGTTTATAAATGTACGGTATATTCTTTACGCGTTTCCTTTAACAGAGCAAATTAAAATTGAATATCGTATATTTCCGTGTATAAGCTGAAAATGTTTAGAATTTTAATGTTAAAAGTAATGAATGTGAAGGAGGGGGGGGGGGCGAAGTTTGCTTATATAAGAATCTGCTAATCTCGTAAAAAAAGTAGTCCAAAATAAAAAGTTTCCAAACATTTTCCATTACCTATGTGCAAGCGATATTAAAAGAAAAAAAAAGTCTCACAACCTTTAAAGTCAGTGTCTGAATCCAACTTTCCGAACACTTCGTAAAATGCACATTCATTCATTGGAATGTTTAAATGTATTGATCCCCATGCAGCAAGTTTTTTTCCCCCAGGACCATGAAACATAGGTCGAAGATCACGTACTGTGTTTGAATTTCTCCTTTAGCGCGTTTTCCAAACAAACAAACAAAAAATGACGCAGAAAGTATGAAAAGTGCAGATAGTATACAGGATAACAAAAGAATGGAAATAATGTTTTAGCTTCAGATAGGGTTACCAGAAATAAATTTATCTCTGTTGGCGTCTGGCATTTTACTTTACAACAATTTGATTAGAAAACGTTAAATTCGTTTAACGACATTTTTACCCTCATGAGATACGTTTGAAAATTTCAGGAAATTTTGTTCCGTTCGTTTTAATACACGGGTTTTAAATTTTGGATAAATTTTTGAAGAAAAAATACATCCTCGGCTTATACACGGATCGACTTACATTCGGAAATATACGATAGTTATAAATATGAAATGTATCTAAATAAAAACAATACGAGTCAGTAATCTTCTATAGGAATGACGCATGTAAATAAATGCTATACATACAAATAAACAAACTTTCAGAGAGAAATTATATTTCTTTATTTTTTATACCATTATCCACACATTTTATCGCTTTTAAGAATTATTTTTTTCAACTTGAAAATATAATTTCAATGCAATGCTCTAAAAGAGCACTCTCCTCAGTTTGAATTCCAAACCTGCCTGACCTTATCTCATGTAGAAATCGATTCTTTTCATTTGATCTAATAAAAAAATGGATTCTCTTTCTATGTTTCTTCTAGCTCAGTTTAATGTAGACGATACACCGGGTGCTTTTATGACATTATTATAGACGACCATCAATAACGGTGGGGAATAGAGGATAAAAGCGAGATTATCTCTGGAATAGTTCATTGTATGAAGCTTATCATGATATACGTGCGGAGGTTTCATATATTAACACTCAGTGGCTCATTGAATGGAGAAATGCAAGATAATCTGATAAGGAGGGCGAGGAAAATGAATAAAAGCTACTCAGCATCTTTTTTATCAGTAAAAAAATAATAGATTCTGATAAAAATCAATATCATGGCAAAAATGACATTTTTCATGTATTGCCTAAATAATTACATGTATGTGCCCAAATGTTGGTCATGAAGTCATTTTTTCATTATAGATAAGGAAGGAGTGAAACATATATATGAATTGAAACTGTCGGAGATAAGATAAGAAAACACACACAAACAAAAATAATAGATAAATCGGATGTACGAAGCGCATGCGATGTTATGGCGATGGTTTCCACGAATAGTACAATCAAAAGGAGAGGAAAACGAATGAAATATTGGCTATAAAATACTTCTCACGAACTGATTGTTTTGTAAATGATATATTAGGCAGTAAAAAACGCACAGCAAACGTTTTAAGTTGACTTTGACCATTGTCTAAAAAATACATTGTTAACACATAATGTAAACAAGGAAAACATTTCCAGATAGAAAAAATATCCCAGTACGAAAAAAAGATGGTATTATTATGATATATATATATTCACTTCTTACAAGGCATCCTAAGATTATAGAAATTTATGTTAATGTTTCATTCTTTTCTTTTCCTTTAAAATTAACCAAGACATAGCCATTACCCACCGGCTTCACTGGATATTTCATGATGTTGTATAACTATACATTTTTTTTAAAGTTATTGATAACTATGTTCTGGCCTTAAACTTGCAATTGTACAGAAAAACATTCTTACAGCCCTCGGTTCTCGATTTAAAAAGTATAGCACTCGAATCTCTACAGCTAAAGTATATTTATCTTTTACACACCTCCCCAACCCACTTCAATAAAGTAAATTTTCGCACAAAAGATATCCATTTAACAAAAGAAACATGCTTACCACATTTCAAATCTGTAAGTCTAATAGTTCAAAATCTGGAATTTTTTTTATCAATATACCCCCGTAACCCCTTGAGAATCAATATCACAAAAAATCGTTTCTTAATGGATCTGTTCACAACAAAAGGAACATGTATGCCAAATTTCAAGTCTGTAGATCTCGTGAAGAGTGAGTGAGTCACTTTTCTCCTTTCTATAGAAAAAGTATGGAACTAATTCTATGCAAAAAAAAAAAAAAAAAAAAAAAAAATTTAAAACCAAAATGAAATAATGTTAGAAAATTTTTAATCTGAAAAAGCGTATACAGACCATATTTTATTCCTTTTCATTAATCGCAGACAGTCTTGCTTATTAATTGACATGTAATAAGCAATTTGTCAGAAAGGGATTACTTTGTTTCAAAATGTCTCGAATATTTGATACAGTGTAGCTCAAAAGTTTGGAAGATAATTCCGAATTATTGGTGGCAACGAAAGAGGTAAAATACTAAACCTTCAGAGATAAAAGTCTAATGACATTTTCTTGATTAATAACAAATCACATACATACATACATAAACCCATTCGGATTCTTTAGGTGGTCTACAATAAACAGCTTATTTTCGAACAAGGACTGAATTTTAACTTGGAACATAACTTTGTAGAAGTTAGAATATCTATAATGCGATCCTGAAAAAAGGCAACTAATTTTAATTTATAGGAAATCGTGTACAATAACAGCTGGCCAATCCATTTCTAGGGTTTGTAATTTTTTTTCACATCAGCCCCTTTACCAGTATAATAAAAGACACGAACACACCTTTCTTGTAATACGTATAATGAACATGTATAGATAAATTAAAATAACGAAAAATTCCAGTCAGTTTTATTGAAAAAATATTTAACATATTCAAAAACCTGATACAGAACTATGTAACGATATATCTTAGCAAATCAATGCATAAATAGCAATGAATAAAAAAACACAACCATGATAAATAATTTCTAAATATTTGGTTCTCAAACTTTTTAAACTCTAACATTCTTTGTACAAAGCATTTAAAATACAACATAAACTTCAAAGAAAGAGGAGATTTTTTTTTAAATCAAGGGCGAAAAAAAAAATTAATATTGCTATGTGACGGGGCTTTCATCGCGATTTCAACTAACTGTCCTCTTGGGATTTCTTTGGGGCTAGAATGGCAATTCTTTCCAACCAACTCAAGAAGAACGTGTATATGTAAATTAGGAATCATATATATATTGGAAGTTTAGCATTCGAGGAGTCGCTAGTGGAGTTCCTAAGTAGAAAGGTAGTCGCAAGGTGATATGAAATATAGTCTAGAAGAGGAATCTTTAGTCTGGGAATTAGCCTAACAGTGTCGGTGGAGATTAACCAAAAGTGGGTCTGAGCCCAACCGAGTATAGCCGGATTAAAGCCATAACAGAAGTTATAAGGACCGTAGCTGTTTATATAGAATATAGCGGTAAGCTTGATAAATTAAACTTTAAGTATAAAGCATTTAAGTATTTAATCAATAAAGTTAGATTCAGTGGTTAGTTACGCTATTGATTGGTAATACGTGTAGCGTCTTCTCATTCTTGATCAACCTCCTTAGGTTATTCTTGTTATATTGCGTTTAAATTATAATCTTAATAAACATATTTTAGTATGAATGACTTTAGTAGTTCTTCGTTCCTCCCCACAGACACAGGTCGCGTGGATAGTTTAGAACGGGTGTCCCCATCGGTGGGGACTTCACAGCTAGAGTGAGTAACTCCATTCTCGAAAAGAAAACGGAATCCTGTCACAGACTCATTGCACGCAGCAGGTTGACCACCACATTTGACAAGTGTTGCTTTGATAAAAGAATAAAATACCAATACTATTTGATAAAACTATATAAAAATTCTCAAACAATTAAGACAGTGCTTCTCAAACTTTCAATATTTGCAACCCAATATTCAACCATAACTTTCATTGCCCCACCCCTCCATACAAATAACAATATATTGAATTCAATAATACTATACTTTGACACTAAAGTTGCAATACGACTTTTTCTTAGGTGCCACCGGCGTATATAAACATCTCCCTCAGCCAAGGTGTTAATTGCTCCGGACGTATATATACGTCTATCGGAAGTATGATCTTTTCTGTGCACTGCTATCCATAAAATTATTTCGAA
>BMAV01009281.1:25084-36154 GCA_019973955.1 Trichonephila inaurata madagascariensis
AAAAAAAAAAAAAAAAAAAGGGAATCTGCAATTGATATATTGATATCATTTATGCAATGTATTATGTTTCGCACTAGCATAAACTGAATAAAGAACTAAAATACTATAAAAAGTTAATTCGCTTAGACGTATATAAGAAATAAAATATGTCAGTGTAAAAAAAAATTTTTTCATTTTTTTACAAAAAACAAAACTTAAATAATTTATTACTACAAATTTTCAGAATTTTAAAGAGTTTTCAGTAGTTAACCCTCTAAGCCAGTGCCCCGAAACCTTCTTATCGCTGCAGACCGGTCAACGTTTGATAATTTTACCGCGGCCCGCTGAGGGTAGGACACGTTGATTGTTTATATTTTAGATTGTTTTGATTTAACAATTTCAATTTAGTTACATTTAAATATACCTTCAGAATAAAATATAGTTACACCCAAAATGAACCAAAGTGATTTAACGTGGAATATAAAGTTATTTCCGTGGAAAGTTACGCAAATCCGAGAGAAATGCACCACTTTAAATAAAATGGCAATAGTTTAATGTTCTTTAGGCGGCCCGGCACCATTTGATCCATGGACCGATACCGGTCCGCGGACCGAGGGTTGCGGATCACTGCTCTAAGCGGTCTGCACTTAAAGTCTTGCCATTCTGGAGATGCTTCAAAAATGCACCTCACATATTTTTTTTGCTTTTAGATGGGGTTCTCAAAAGCGGTTGAGCCGTATTTTTAAGAATGCGGCTCGGCCGCTTTTGGGAATCTTGCTTGAAGGCAGAAAAAGCATCTCTGGAATGGCGGAATTTTACGTGCAGACCGCTTGGAGGGTTAATTTTTTAATCAAGCACGGTACAAATTAAGGTAGAATGAGTGAGTGTTTATGAACGTCGTACTATAAAGCAATACGAGAGCTATTGGCGTAATGCCTAGAGGAACCGAGCTCACCCGAAAAGGGTTTAGAGCTTCAAACCGATCCCTCGTGAAATAACCACCCCACGTTCAGTCTTTATTGAAAAAGAAATCAAAGTTTACATTTTAACCAGCAGAAAACAGTAAAATAACAAAATACAAATTTGAAGGTAATGCACGAAATTTAAAGGAATGCGTGAACGAAAAACAAATATACAAAGCAAATATAATAATAACAAGTAATATAAGAAAAAAAATTTTGAGTCAATTCCTACTTAGATCAACAAACATTTTATTTTAGCTACTTTTTATTTAAATAGTTACAATTAATATAAATATGTATATACATGTGACAGAATCACAACGTTAAGTGGTCATTAATTTTTATTAAGTATCATTAAAGTATCGCATTGTCATTCAAAACAATTGTGTATATAAAATTTCAGTTCAACTGAATGCTTTAAAACGTGAGAAAAAAAAACCTTTTCAAGTTTTGACACAAGTCGCCAAAAATGATGCCAACGTGGCTGTATTTGTAATTCTTTAAATAATTAGTTTTAATCAATTAATTTTTATTAATTATAATTAAATTATTGTATTGTCATCCAAAATAATCATGTACATAAAATTTCAGCTCAATTGAGCGCTTTAAAACGTATTTTATTAACGATTGAAAACTCCACAAAGATAAATAAATAAATAAATGGAGAGTGTGAGCTAATAGTAGGAATTGAAATAATAACATACGGAGCATAAGGGCTATCGGTGTCGGAACTCGTGATTTTTAACCACGGCCAAGTGACGAAGACGACATCTGAGCTGACACCCCCTTCTCCGAACTACCAAACCACGCCAAAGTGAGCCACAACAGATTTAACGTGCATCGACCCCTCTACATGGCGGATCTTCAGTGGCACTGGGACTCGAGCTCAAGACACGTTGACCACAAGCTCGTGAGCATGACCACAAGGTTTACATTTAGGTTTTTAGGTTTACAAGGTCCACATTTAGAAAGAAGGGAAAAAAGATAGCTATAAAATATAAATAAACATAAATAAAAGCGTGAGCAAATTATCCTTGAATTTGTTCGGAAATAGTTAATCATTCCTTTCAACGAGTGTGTGTTACCAGGTTACAGAGGACAAACTGTGTAATTTCCACAAAATCTGAAAAATTCGTAAAGCAAAATGTTGCAGAGATGGCATTTCAGAGTTATAGAATAATATTAAGATTTGTAAAATCAAAAGTATAATAATTAATAAGTGTATAATTCCTTTTTCGAGTTCTTACACTAAATACTAAAATAAAAGTAGAAATCGAGGGCATAAAGAAAGTAAAATTCACGAGTTTCTAGAAGGAATTAGATGTAAATCAATATATTACTTGTTCTTTAAATGAGGAATACAATTCCTTTATTTTTTTTTAAAAAAAATGTATTATAGTTGCATTCATAAAGCTTAATAAACGTAATTATAAACATTATGCTTTTTCTAGCAACTTTTACGATATCTGTTTTTTTATCAGAAATTTTTTTTAAACATCAGTTCCTTGAATTAATTTAAAAAGTTTTGTTAATTACTCTCCGGTAGAGCACAAGTCAATTTTCTGGTTAAAATTATCAGACGCATGTTCAGAATTATCAAATTAATATTCAAAATAGTTTTTGAAATTTAATCGATAAATATTTCTTCAATAAAGATATAAAGGAAAACAGTCTCAAATGCAAGGTATCAAATGATTTATCATTCAATCATTTATACTTATGATCTACTGATTTTATGTGTTGTTTTAATCACACATTCTTTTTCAATTAAAAAAAGTAGAAATTTTTTTTACCATTAAGGTTGTAATTTGTAGTACACATCTCATGAAAATATATCATCAAATTATAAAAATTATGATCATTTAAGGAAAAGAAGAAAAAAATAAGCACGGTACTATAAAAAAAAGCGAAAAAAGAATTACTATATAATTCATTATTCTAGAAAAAAATTCATTTCAATGGAACGAAAAATTCAACATATGACATTTTGGAATATTTTTTAATAGAACAGAGTATTCAATGATTTTCGATAAGTCATTATTACATTAATATCAGATTTGTTTACTTCAATATTTAATAATTTCAAAAATCAATTAGTTTTATGCAAATGTTAAAAACTCAGAGAAGAAGTCTAAAAAAATAATTTGTTACGTTATATCAATTGTAATTAATTTTTTATCATTCCCATATATTGCACGAATTTTTAGCATATATAAAACAAAATTGTTCGGAAGCAACTAACATAAAAAAAATGTATCTATATTTACTGAAATTACCTGGTTTTCTTAAATTTAAAGCAAAAAAAAAATATTTAAACTATTTTCTTATAGTTCAAACACATATTAATATTATAAAATACTTAGATATATATTTAATAAAAATACTCATTATTTAAAAATAGATATTGTTTTTTCCCCAAATTTTCTTATATAAATATATTTAATAACATTACTTTAAAAAAAATTTCCATAGTTCAATTCTGACATCAATATCAGTAATAATATATTCTGCACAGTAGTATACCAATTTCTAATATTTTATTTGCAATAAAATTGGTGAAATCTCGTGAACAAGATCAAATCAATCAAACTGAAATAAATAAAATATAAATTGATAGCCTATCTATTTATAAAGTAAAAATAAATTTATAATAAAATTTTACGACAGGCTTCATATTCCAAATTTTTCTTAGGGATTTGGGTTTTGATCGAATATCACAAATTTTAAAAATTCTTCATCATTTTACAATAAGAACGACCACATATTAATTCCGTATTATTTATGATAGCTTATTTAAATATTTTGTCACTTAAAAATTTTTTTTCGTTTTTTTTCGTTCAACAACAACTAAACCCTGCACTTAAAAATTTTTAAAAAAAAATTGTTTTCCCTATGAAAGATTCCATTAAAACGTCCGTGAATCACGAATTCTTTTTCTATGCCAAAAAATAAATAGAAAGTTAAAAAAAAATTTTATATAAAAAATTAAAAAATTTAAGCACCTTATTTACTCGAATCTAAGTCGCACTTTTTTTCCCAATGTTAATGCTACTGAAAATGGGGTGCGGCTTAGAATCGGAGGCAAAACATTTGTTGGTTGGGGGAAATTGAGTTTCTACCCCTTTCAAAAGGAAAAATGTGATCGTCCATTCTGGCCACTTGCATCGATGACTTATCTCATTCCGCAGTTTTTCACCACTATTCAATCAACCCTAAACATCGTTGTCTGCTCGCATTTAGGAAAATTTTTTTTTGTATACTCTTTTTTTTTTAATCGCCTAAACATTAAAGATATCAGTAATAGCACCAAGAGGAGCTCCCTATGACGCAAGTATGCAGGGAAAAAAACGGAAACAGAGCAACGGCCACTAAAAATTTGACACGGATGAAATAAATATACGTCGATAGCGTAAGAAAAATTATATAATTTTGCTTGTAAATGTTCAACAGTCTTTTATAATTCTTTTACATGCTTCTATATTCAATTCTCAGAAAAAAATGTTGCATAACAAATGCATCGAATGGCACGAATGACGATGCAGCGGCATCATCTATATGTATAAGTCAGAAACAACCTCCGTACTAAGATGATCATTTTCGTATAGTGGTTAAGTTACTCGGTTTCGAATCCAAAGGTCCCGGGTTCTGTCCTCCGGATAAGCGCGCCACTTCATTGGTGACCTTGGCTGAGCTAAGAAACCTTCTGAACTGTCATTGCGCCATCTATCAGCAAAAAGAGTGTAAGGATCTACTGCTTGCACCTGGCAACAGGTGGAACGATACGCACGAGATCTGGCAGCGAACCCACTATATACAGAGGAGGACCTGGCAACGACAGGGGGAGACCAGACTGGAAGAGATCGAACGAGGGTAGCGAGAAAAAACGTGGTCGGATGAAGGAAGACGGCTGGACGATGGATTGTAATCTTTTACCATCTTGATATTTTCTTCTTTTTATGAAGTGTCCCATAGAAGGAGTTAAATAAAACAGAGGGACAAAATTCTGACTTTAATTATTTTTTCACAATTCGAACACGGCCCGATCCAAAAAGAACCCACAAGTTTACAAAGAGAAACCAATAACTCGTCAAAAATTCACTTGACACACAGTTTACAAAGTCGTTTAACTCACTTGACGCAACTCCTCCAATTAACACCAACAACTGATCACTCGCTTTTACAACTATATTGTTCATTCTCTTAACCACCAACTCACTGGTAGGGGAGTGTGCACCGGTATCTCAACTCTGTATAAACCAGTAACAACCTCCGAACTAAGATGATCATTTTGGTATAGTGATTAAGTTACTCGGTTTCGGATCCAAAGGTCCCGGGTTCTGTCCTCCGGATAAGCGCGCCACTTCAACGACACCGGCACCGATTCCGAAATCAGCTGTGACCATGGGAATGACGAATAACTTTCGAAAAATGCTACTGACGATTAGAGTAATCACAGGATCATGTATGTATTTGAAAGTTTTTAATATTGGTAAAATAAATAAATTATTAACTTCCTATTATTTCTCATTAATTTTTTTATAAAAAAAAATTCTTAAATATCGAATATTAATGAATCTTTTATTCAATTTTTTATTCTCAAAAACACATATAGAGAATTATGGATGCGACTTAAAATCGATGACAACATCTTTTCAAAAAAACACTTTGAGAATTTGGGATGCGGCTAAAATTCGAGTAAATACGGTAATTGTAAATATTTTTTTTAAAAAAAATTTATGAGGGACATATATGTGTACAGATAAATCAAAATTGCAAAGAACGCTAAATTCCAAGCAAATAATCAAAAATCAGAAGTTTTGCCACTTTGTGCCCCATACGCAAAAATTTCAACTTTCAAATGGTCGACTACAAAACTGTATATTTTACAAAAAAATGAAATTTCAGCGACAATAAAATCTAAAATGCAAAGATATGTCTGAATAAAGAACAGACGTCAGTTAATCTATTTGAAAGGAATTGTAAAACAGAATCATGTTTTATGTAGGTATAAAGAATTCAAATCAAGTATGATAAATGCGAAGTTTTTTCATTCCTTTTCTTTTTACAAGAGCTAATCTTTTTTCCAAACACACGAAGTACAGTGTAGAAATGGTATTTTATAAAGAAAAACCCACGGATTTTTTTAATATACCTCATATACCTTTCCCCACACATACCTATTCTTTAAAACAAAAAGCGCGGCAACTTTACTGGTACTACGCGGAGAGTTAATGCTTTTACTACTTTCCACGTCTGGAAATGGCGCGTCGGCTTGCCTTTGTTAATATACCAGATGGCATGGACAGTCACGCCTCGTCTTATGATAGATTCAAAAGATTCCGCCAAAAGAGGCGGGTGGGAAGAAAAAAGGTGTTTTTCATTCTCTCGGCACAAAATCTTCTTAAGGCACCGAGAAGAAAAAGACCTTATTCCTTACTTCCGCGTAAGTTTTCGTCGTAAAGGCTGATAAAAGTGATTGTGGAGGAAAATATTGAGATAAAAGTAGGAGGATTTTCGTAAGTATTATAGGAAATCTCGACTGCGCAGTCGTGGGTGTTCGAAAAGAAATTCGTAAGACTAGTAGCGTGTTTAGAAAATTTTGTAAAGGAAAATAATAAATTTCGGTATAGAACAGGGGTGTCCAACCCACGGCCCGCCTTGAATAATTTTGCGGCCCGCGAGATTCTTTACAACTTTACAAAATACGACTATTTTGTACAATATTTTTTGTTTAAAGAGTTTTTATTTATTTATTTGTAAAAAATAAATCCCATAATTGCTATTATTTTATCACGTTGCTTCTGTTATACTGCGAATCTCTTTTTTTTCCTTCTAAAAAATGAAAATTAAATTTTTCTGTCGGATTTTAAAAGAAATTTTTTGTTGTATGAGGCTTTGAAGAATACAAAACATCTACATTTCTGACAAAAATATAGTCTTATTCTTCATAAACACAGAGATTGACAAACCAATTAAAAACTTTAAAAAGTATAAATGATATTACAACGAATCTAAAATAAGTTAATTTGATTTTCAACACTTTCTACACAGGACAAAGTAAATACAGAAATTTTTCAGACAATTCCTTACTTAAATACATACTCGTACACAACAGTTTCCATTTATTTATTTATTGAGAAAGAGTTGATTTAACACTTTCATTATCATTATAAAAGATTACTGAAAATATCACTTTGCATTAGAGGTATTTATTATACCATACACCAAAACGTTGTTGTTGCTAATGCCACCTGATCGATATGTGCCAGATCGAGGCCCACGAAATTCATCATGGCAAGGGTCTAGTTTCTACGCCTGTCGTTAGCCGTAGCCTTGAGCACCTTGCAGGTGACAGTACGTTTTGGCTCGTTTCCACCTCAATTTTGAGAGATAACACCCTGGGGGTTGTCAGGGGCCTCCTACCTCTCTTGCGTCAAACTCACAAGAGGATTTGTAGCGTGACGGCTATTTAGAGTACCCCCGTGCTGCAAAAGCACAATACATTTACACACATCCATGCCTTCTCCGGGATTCGAGCCCAGGCCTTACGGCACAGCAGTCAGCGTCGCTAACCACTATACCGGATGGGCACACCAAAACGTTTTAAATGCTTTTGTTGAGAACTTTACTCAAGATTCTTAAAATGGAATTTTAGAATTTTTTTAAAACTTTTTATTCGTATAAAAAAGGCAGTTAAGATGACGGGTCAGATAGGCTTGTTAAGATAAATGTGCTCATAAGACATAGTTCTTTTCCTCTCTTCACGTAACCTTCTCTAAAAACAATGCACAGTGGTTTCTTTTGTTTGATTTTGCGAACAACCTGCTAGTGTAAGGGGAGGTGGAGGGAGTACGTGTGAAAAATACAAGCAAGAAGTAAAAAGATAAACTTAGTTTGCATTTGGCGCGCTTTCAAAACTTGTTGTTACATACAACGAGACCTTCTAACGCGCAGTCTGCTGCTATTGTTCAAGGCTACGGTGGTTTGAGTACATAAAAAATTAAAAACTCCTTTCCAAAAGTTACACTATTATTTAAGATCATATCATCGTTACGAAATCGTGGCGTATGTATAAAAGAAATTATAAATGCAAATTCATGAATGTATAAAATATGAGGATTTAAGTTTGTTTGTGCGAATAGAACCCTGTTTACTGAATCCGATTGAATAGATATAAACAAAAGTATCTTGGTATGCGTTTAGTCTTAAGGTATGTGTGTGTGAAGTCTCTAAATAATAGTACTTAAAAAAAAGCACAGAGAAGAAAGTCTGCCAACACTTAAGTTAGTTCGTCATGGGAAGAATTCTGGATCCATTAAATTCCTCCAGCTCCATCGAGTGCGCGTCGGAGAAAAAAATAATTCAAGCACATATTTACATCCAAAGCATTTTGAATTAAGTAAACTGAGCCCTAACTTAAGTCAGCTATCTCAGAATTTTGAATTGTGGTCTAGTAACGACATACCCTTTGAATGATTGATTGTTTATTTACGTAACACTTCACAGCAGGGGTGAGTATTACGTCGATCGCAATCGACCGGTGGATCGATCGCCAAGACATTTTTAGGTGACCACCTGAAGATCAGCAGTTAATAATTAAATACGGAAATATTCAAGATTGGCTGACAGTATGTAGACCAGGGATGGCGAACCATTGGCACGCGTGTCATTGATGGCACGCGGCACAATATTTTGGGCACGCCACCGATCAAAACGACAAAACGACCAACCGCGATTGATTCTTCAATCAAGGTTTCGTTCTCAGTTCAAGGAGTTATCAGAAACGATCGAGTTTATTATATACCCTGATGTGACATTATTTGATAAACTGAACTTGCCCCAATTCGAAGTTGGAAACTGAAGAAATTGAAATGCAACTTATTGATTTATAGTCCAATTCAATATGGATTCAAAAATTGATTGAAACAAAGAAAAAGTTAGAACTGATTGAAACAGAAGGATTAATAATCAATATAAGTAAAAATGCCAGCAACGAAATTTTGGAAACGTTAAATTCGATTCCAGATACGTTTAACTATTTGAAGAAGCAGGCTCGTGCTTTTTTAACCATATTTTCATCGAGGTATGCCTACCAGTCATTTTCAGAGATGAATAATATTAAAGACTCGATTAGAAACCATTTGGCAGACGACTCCAATTCAACTTTCATTCTGCTAAAAGTAACATCTTACCTAATTCTAATATATAATTTATTTGTCATCTAATCTGCAACAGCAGAAATCACGCTAATATTACTTTATATAATTTGAATTACAGGTTTAATTAAAACATTTACTACTATAAAATATACAAAATGTATTTTTCTGCAGTAAATTTGTGTTGTTAGTATTTAGTTTTATTATATTTTCCCAATAATCACTAGTCAAAATTATTTGATGGCACGTCTATACCTCATTTAGCATTTCTTTCGAAAAAATGGCATGTTTATCCATAAAGGTTCACCACCCTTGATGTAGACTAAGTCTTCTACTGACTATAACTAAGAGAACTAACTTTAGATGAAGATGTTTTACATTTTAATATATTTTGTGTATTGTTTGATAATAAATGTATCGTTTGATATCATTATATTTGTGGCTTTTATTATTATATTTGTATCTTGCATTTTGCTTAAAACACGGTTTTAAAACTATGAGTTTTTTTTTTTTATTTTGGTTATATAAGTAAAAGTACATATTCAATATTTATTACTAAGTTATAATACATATTGTGTAGACTTCTTCCTTACCTCACCACATTTACGACACTGGGCATTGGCGCACACAAGAATTTTTCAAGGGGGGGAGGGGCGAAAGTCTACCATTCTTGTATCATATCCCAATACGCAGAGGACAATTTTTTTTTTGAAGTTATACTTCTTATTGCGCGTTTGGAAAAAAGGATGAGGGTAAATTTTCACGATGCACGCGCATACCGTCACGGCACTGATGCGCGCGCACACCGTTGTCTAATATTTTAACATGCCACTTTTTGGTGCTAGGGGACTGATATTTGGGGAATCGTAATAACTATTGTTATAAACCATATCTGTTGGGACGCATTCCCCCCCCTCTACAGCTTTTTGGCCAATATCTCGGCACCCGAACCTGACAGTCCATTCGGACCTGGCTCATTCGATCCCTCTCTATCTGTTCTCTTCCAGGTATTATAATTTCATTCTCATAGGACTATTTCTTCCATAGTTTTTAATTGTTTAAAAAAAATTTAAATTTGCTTAAATTCACAATATCTTGATCCTGTTCGAGTCTCGGACTTGAGATTTGAACCAACCGTTCCACTCGTCGAGACTCATCCAGTCATTTACTTCATTCCCATTGTGTAGGCATGGGGAGGGCTTAGGCACTAAAATATCATGCTCCCATGTTTATCCAATGGGGACCGGAAAAAACTGGTTTTCGACGGCAACTTTTGTCATTGTTTTAACAGTTACATTGTTTCAACAATGGACACGAATTTAAGTTGGCGTCGTTTATTTTTATTTAATTGACGAATTAATATCTGAAAAAACTGTATTAATATCAAGTCTCATCCACTACAAGTTAAAAAAAATTTATTTGAACTTGAATGGATGAATAGAAAGTATTTTATAAACGATTGAAAATTTGAACAGGTTATATATATACAGTCGGACCTCTATATAGCGAAGTCACAAAATCCCAAAAAAAAGTTCGTTACAAAGAGGTTCATCTTTCAATTTTCTTCGTAAACCACATAAAACAAGTTTTAAATTCATAAACACCACATATTAAAAAAAAATTATTCACACCTTTTTGTAAATTAATAATATTTATGTTATACATCTTACCTATCACAAAAAGAAAGAAAAACTGCAAGGAAAGTTTATTGGCGCCTTTATCCACTTCATTAAAGAATTAATTTTTTTTCTTTGATGCTTAAGCACATACGTTTTGACATTTTCGAGCTAAAAGAAACGAAGTTGCCCGCACGACTGATCAACACTGTAACGTCGTGAGTAGTTAGCAAACAAGAAAATTTGTCACAGCCTCATTTTAAAATTAAAACAGTATTTAATAGCTTCATATGTTACTAAAAAGTCCAATAAATATGCCAAGCCGGGCGGACAGTCTTTTCCTCGGGAGTTCAATCC
>BMAV01009281.1:37436-52515 GCA_019973955.1 Trichonephila inaurata madagascariensis
CTAAGTCGGGGTTCTTTTGCCTTGTAAAAAGTATTGTAACACGTGGCTTCAGTGCTCTTCCTATGAAGGAAACCCCGTACACTCAATAAAGATTTTAAAATCCATAGCTGTCGTTACTGGGTCGTTAAAATGTGTCATATATATAGAGAGAAAAGAGTGCGAGCTAATAGTAGGAATTGAAAAACAGCCATAAGAGTCAGGGGTATTAGAAAAACAGAAAACAATTTTTTTTCTCTCAAATGAGTGTTCATATACTTGAAAGAAAAGACAAAAGTTTTTTTTTTTGGATGAGAGAACCCCTCTCGGAAAAGTCGAGATCTCAAAAAGGTTTTCGAAGGATAATCTTCAAAATATCTCATACATGATGACCGCACTATTTATTGATCGCCAAGAAAAAAAAGGAGAGAGAAAAAGGGGGAGGGGATGAATTCTCACAAGAATGACAAACGATGCCACCCTCAAGAGAGAAGAGTGAAGTGAGAAAATCGTTTGCATTCGCTCTTCGTCCGGTAGGTAGATGAAAGGAAGTGAAATGGAACAGTATTGACAAAACCATTTCATCGGGGATTTTATTTATTTATTGCAGTTATTTGATAAAAATCGATTTAGCAGGACGACATGATAGGCCATTTTAGAATGGTTCCAGCTGAAATATTAACGCCTTCGTCTCAGATTCTTTCCGCTGAATACGTGACTTTTAACCTGAAACCTCAAATTTTAGAATACAGGAAGATGTAAACAAGTCTACGAAATTTCGTTTTGGAAACAAAGAGAAAATGTGAAGATTTTGAGCGTGAAAAATACGTGACAAGGTTTCATTTGCATCGCTCTCTTAAAGAATATATAACATTCACAATATTTTATTCCTTTGATTCTAAATGTAACACAATCCTGTTGAGCTTTATTATTAGGTGAAAACTAAGGAACAAAAGTTGTGCAATAATAGTGATGGGTAAGTACATAAAATAAAAATACTATCGGGTAGAAATATAGCTAAGGTATTTTTGTTACAAATTCTCATGATTTTCAAAGTTGGAGATATTCTTACAAACAAGCCTTTTCGTTTGAGAATAATAATAATAAAGATTATTAAAAATATATATAAAAGTATTTTAAAATATAAATTTTTTGAGTTTTAGCTTTTCATGTTATTTTTTATTCAAAATCCCGAGGTCCATCGCCAGTGCAACTTCAAAGTGTGGAATTTTTAAAAATCTAAGCATTAAAGTTAAAGAATATTTTGCATAAATTTATCATTAACAAGTAATATAAAAAAAATTTTTAAAGTCAATTCCTACTTTGAATGAATGAATAGAAAGTATTTTATTAACGATTGAAAATTTGAACAAGATATATATATATATATACATATTATAGGGAGAGAGTGAACTAAAATAGTAGGAATTGAAAAAAGAGCATGATTTGTCTGCATTGTAATAACAATGCACACCCGTTTTGGCTGAAAAACTGGTTTTCGACGCCTTTTGTCATTGTTTTAACAGTTACATTGTTACAACAATGGAGATGAATCTAAGTTGGCGTCGGAAACTGGTAATTAATTAAATTTAATTTAATTAATGAATTAATATTTGAAAAAACTGTATTAACATCAAGTGTCATCCACTACAAGTTTAAAAAAAGTATTTGAACTTGATTGGATGAATAGAAAGTATTTTACTAACGATTAAAAATATGAACAAGATAAATATAAAAATAAATATAGAGAGTGAGTGAGCTAGTATAGTGGAAATTGAAAAATTATAATACAGCGCTGAATTAAAAATTAAGAGTTAAATCAAATATGCAAAATGATTTCATCATTTTATTTCACAAACGCATAAAAGCTTTGCAATTATCATTTTTATTGTTCACTGTAATATGCGTTACAAATTCACATTTTCTACATGATTCGTTTTCTGTAATATTTACTTGATAACATTATATTACATGACACTATTATATAACAACGGAAAAATTTTTAAAAAAAAAAAACTTCAGCTCTGTTGACAACGACAAATGAAGTATTACTGCCGTTATACATACCTGTATATTTATTCACATTGACTAATTCTATGCATTTGATTGTAAAATGAGTGAGTGAATATTAACGTCACACTATTCAGCTACACGAGGGCTTTTGGCGATGGACCTCGTAATTTTGAACTACGGTCAAGTGACGAGGACAACACCTGGGTTCCTCTATTAAACCGTATGTCAGTCGGGGTTTCCGGCTTAGTGGTGTTTTTCTCACGGTCATTGGATGTCGGAGAGATGTCGGATGAAAAGATCCTGAGATATTTTTGGGGTGCACATGTGCATGTAAATGGTGTTAAGCTATCAGCATAAAGAAGCCGATTTTGTAGCTGTGAGGTGATTACGTTACACCCTCTACCCATTGGATAGCGAATGGCATTAAGACTCGAACCTGTGACGACAACTCCCACTTTCAGTTCAAATTACGTGTCCGTCACCAAAAGCCCTCGTGTAGCTGAACAGTGTGACGTTAATATTCACTCACTCACTCACCCGACCTTCAGTTCATGACCGTGACCACAACGCTAGCGCGATTACACGAGGTCCGTCGCGAATAAACCTCATAAAAATTCGAAGTGCAAAGGTAATTTAATAAAAATCGAATGAAAAAGATCAACAGATTTTAAAAATCCCATATATTAATTTAATCAGATCTTTGCGCTTTATAAATTGAATTAAAAAAATAAATTTAATATCATATATATATAAGTAAGCCACCTCGTATTTCACTCGCGACACCACAAGCAAACGAAATATTCCGACTCAACAAACTATCGCGATATCAGTCCTACAATTACAAAACAAAATAAAAATAAAAGAGACGTCAAAATAAAAAAAAACAATAAAAATAGCCGCCGAGAAATTCAATCACTCAGTGCCTTTCAAAGCGGATTAGATTTCTCATTACTCCGATACGAAGCTATCCAATTTAATTTTAACTCCACCAAAGCTCAACTTTTCTTTACTTTTTCCCCAAAACTCCCTCTCTCACTCACTCGGAAGGAGTAACGCAGTGGGGGTCTTTTCAACTCCCAACTTTTATGTTACCTGCGGTTCTTCTGAAATTTGAGAAGGAATAAAATTAGTACGAGAGAAAGAGAGAGAGAAAGAGAAAGAAGAAGAAAAGAATAGAAAACGAACGAGAAAAAGAAAGAAAAGAAAAGAAAAAAAGAAAAAGTTAAAAGACGACACTCCGTCGTGCGTAAGAGACCGTACTAATAGGAAGATAAACTCGATAACTTTCTAAACAGACAGTAAATAATTAAATGATTAGACGAACAGGGTTCCGTCGTGGGAAATGAAAGCATGTCTGAAAGAGGTTGGGAAAGAAAAACGAATCATTAATGCGACCAAATTAGCTGTAGATACGGATTTGGCGACCCAATTCGTCGAGGAGCAGAAAATGGAATCAAATCCGATGAATGGAGACGCTGAAGGAGGGGAGTAAATTATTAAATAATTTAAAGGAGGAAATAATGCCGATGAAGAATTAAAGAATGAAATCCTATCCCGTATTATATCACCAGGGGGCGCGTTTCGTTGAATACGTAGACATCGTTTGGTGTGTTTTAATTTAATTTTTTATCTCTCTCTCTCTCACTCACTCTCTTTTCTTTTTTTCGAATTCGGTTTTCGAACGAATGAGTGCCACTGCAAGCAATTTAATTCGCTCCCGACACGATCGCCTTTGTTCCTCAAAAAAAAAAAAAACGAGGGGTTGGTTTTTTGTTAATGAAAAAACATCTACTGAGGGAGTAGAGTTCTATCGTTTTTGCATTTTAATCGCCGAAGAAATAAGTGGATAAAGATTCACAATAAGATATGTTCCTCTGCTGAATTAAACGGTTCACAGATCAATTGTTAAGAAATAAAAAGCATGGGTGAAAAATTTGAATTTCCTAGTACTTAGCGATGCAAGTAATATTTGAAATACTTAGAATTTATTCAAATACACGTATAAAAGAAACTAAATATTCAATGTGAGTAATAAAAGTACAGAAGGAAAAGAAATACAATGCATTGCGAAATCATCGTCCAACGAAATTTTTAAAAATGAAATCGCTTAATTTAATCTGGAAATATACACTGCTATTAACAAATATCATACATGCTGCAGCTAATGTGACTAAACCCTGATTATTAAAAAGCTAACTCATTATAGTTAACTCTATGCATTAAAATTAATATGCATAAATAAATATGACAAAAGCTCACACGTTCCATATAACCATCCATTGGTTTGATGCCAATCCCCCCTACCCAAATTAGTTATTTTAATTTTTTTCCATTCCATGATTAGTGATTTTTAAAAACTGCACACATGAACACATTTTATTTCTCAAATAAATAAATTCTTTTTTTTTTTTAATTTTTTTGTTTAAAAACACATTTATGGTATTTTTTTAAAAAATTATTCATGGATCAACTTCATCTTTTTAACAGGTATAGCTAAAAGAGCAATCTAAAAAGAAAGATAATTTTTTTTACCGTTGCTATTATTGTTATTTATTTATTTTTTTTAAAAAAAAAAAGATGTATCGTTGCCAAATGAAATATAAGCACATTATTCAAAGGACCTTGGATATTTTCTGTTCAATAGTGAAAATAAAAAAATTTTTGCACTTGGATACAATAAAAATTGAGCACAATGCTTATACAACAACTAAATAAATATATATAGTAAGATAATAAATTCGCCATTAACTTTGTTTCTTTTCTTTGTTGAATATCAATAATTCAGTAGGTGCCAAATAATTTTAATATTGTTTGACCGTCCTCTCAGAAGTTATAGGAAATTTATTTGGTCTTTAATCTTAATTAATTTTTGGATTTGAAACATGAATCACCCCAAATATAAAGAAAAATATTGCTTATAATAAAGTTTAGAAAAATTCCTACCTACTATTGTCTGTTTTTCGTAACTACTGTTCATTTCGTAATTAAAACTTAAATTAGATTATTCAATATATACGATACTATAACTAATTTACTTTTTAACCCTTTATCTACCGACGATACTTAAAAGTACCACTCACTTTGAAATTACATAGAATAACCATTTTTACGAATAATCTCACGAATACTTAGCAGGAATACTCTTTTATAAATCCACTCTTCCAAGATATATGGCAGCACGGGTTCTATGATGAGTATTTTAGCGGTGAAGCGAATAGTTTTATAGCAAAAATTGCGTTTTCAGTGGATTGCAGAGATTGTCATTTTTGTTCCGAAAAAGTAGTTAATGTCAAAAGGTAAGTGTCTTATTTTATTTGTATGTAAATGAAGGCCATAGAAAACAATTTGACTCTTTATTTTAAGTGAACAGTGTATGTATATAATTAATTTTACAGTGGAATATCTTTAATTAATTAATTAGGTCTAACGGATTATAAATTTCACTAAGTATTTTGTTTATGTATATCCCTTAATTTTCAATGTAGTGATTCAAAAAAATATATTGCATGAAAAAAAACTGCAGTAAATCATAATGTAGTAGATAAAGAGTTAAATTTATTAGATGTAATCAACCCATTTCGTTTGATATTGTAGGATTATAAAGTTATTAATTTGTATGATTATATATTGCTTTTAAGTTATTAATATCAAAGTCCCAGCATTAATCTTTCGACTGTATTCAAAAATATTCTTATAGTCCTCGCCTCTTCTTTTGATAAGGATAAGACTTAAATTTCTCAAACAGAAATTTTTTTAATCTTTTGCGTCTTTGGAACCCTTCCCCTTTGGTAATAGATTTCTGCAAATCCGTTCTTTGCACATCTCTACTCAACCAAAGAAACATGCCTGCCAAATTTTCAAGTTTGTAGGTCTGTAGCGGTAACTAAATAAGCCCGTAACAGTCTCCAGACAGAAGTGATCACTTTTGTCTAGAGGAAATGTTACTAGGCTACGAACCCGAAGGTCGTAGGTTCTAACCACTATAGGTCTAATGGTTTTGGATATTTTGTGATGAGAGGGAGTGATTGAATCATTTTTCTCCCAGATTTACATAGATAATTGCTCTCTATACTTTAACACCTTAATTACATTAAAAACTTTAAATGTTTAAAAAATTACCACAAAATTTGACGACGATTTAAGATTTTACGGAGTATTATTATGCATCTACAAGACATACATTCGAATGTTTCTATAAATGGAGGTTTCGAATTCATCTACTAATATCAGAGGAGATATATAATTTTGAGAGAACTTTTTAATAAAAAATACGTAACTATGTAATATAGATTGTTACAAAAAATACAAAACCATTTGAATATAGTCAGTTTCAATAATACAAAAGAAAAATAATATAGAAGAGTTAAAATCGAAAGCTTTATCTAATTTTTCAAAAATTTACATAAATATTAGAAGTTTTTGCAAACCTATCTGCATAAGAGTTTTCTGCACTTCTCTAAATAAAAGGCCTAAATTTCTATAAAATGTTACTTAAGATCTTTTTTTTTAATGGTAAAATAAGAGAGTATGAAACAATCGAAAAAGTTTCCTAAAACTGTTACGCTTTATTTCCATGGCCCATGCCTATAAATTGGCTAAAATAAGAGTATTATTTATATTATGTTATTAAAAATATCTTGGATCATTCGAATCGTGATGCTTTTGTGATCGAAGACAAACGGATTAAAACATGAAAGTATTAAATATAATTCGGCAAGTGAAACACTCTCGCGCGTGCATGAGTGTTTATTAGCGTCGTACATAAAAGCAATACGAGGACTAATGGTGACGCGGACCTCGTAATTTTGAATAATGATTAAGTAACGAGGACGACACCTGAGCTAGCATCTCCTCTCCGAACTTCCACCCCACGCCAAGATCAGAATTTGAGCGCGAAGGATTTAGCCTCCTAAATGGTGAATCTTTTGCGCGGCAATATGGCTTGAACTCATGACACGACGGCCACGAGTTCGTTACCAAGGCCACTAGGTTACCGTGATCACGAAACACTTTCGGGACCTACATCCTTATAATGATCATTCAGTGTTACGTAGAAAAAAAAAACTTTAGTGATATTGTTTCTTGTGCCACCTGATCTCGACTGCGTCAGATCAAGGTCCACGAAATTCATCGTGGCAAGGGGCTAGATGTACGCCTGTCGTTGGCCGTAGCCTTGAGAGCACCATATAGGTGACAGTACGATTTAGCTCGGTCCCACCCCAATTTTGAAGGAGAACTCCCTGGGCGGGAGAAAGGTCAGGTGCCTCTCCCTGCTCTCTTCCGCTTCCACCGACTTCATAAGAGAACTTGCGGCTCGACGGTTATTTAGAGTACCCCTCTGCCGCAAAGACACTATACATTTACAAACATCCATGCCTTCTCCGGGATTCGAGCCCAGGCCCTACGGCATAGCAGTCAACGTCGCTAACGACTATACCGCATGGGCGACACTTAAGTGTAATAAAAAACATTAAAGAGCAATTAGAAAATAAATGCCAATAATTTCATGATTCTGAATTGATGAACCTTTTAGAGAATTTCACCTATTTTTACTTTGTTCGCTTGAAATTTGAATGCAGATTTTTAACTTGTTTTATTTTTGAAGAAAAATCATTTTTTAAAACCTGCAATGGGTTTCATATATTTTAAACAAAAAGTAGTATAAATCTATAATAAGCTAAATTTTTTTTTTTTTCAAAATCGCTCTCAGTTCATTTGCAGTGCATCAAGCAGTAATTTAACAGTTTTGTATTCTTTCAAAAACGAGAATAAATAGCAGTATTCTTTCTATATATATTCTTTCGAATTACTCTCGGAAGCAATTTTATTCCATTTTACAAACGAAATCTTAAAATACTGTCCTATTTTTATTCAAAAAATATTTCCTTTTATATTCCAAGAAAGTTTATAAAAAAATATGCATTTCTATAAACTTTTTTTGAGAACTAAAAGTAAATATATATTTTTAAAAAAGGGTTACATTTTTTAAAAAAAAGAAAATATCTTTCACTCTTTTAAAGATCACAGTTAAATGAAATAAAAGCTTGGTGTAATTCATCAAAAATTAGTGAAAATTTGTGGGGTTTTTTTTATTAAAAAATGTTTTTTTTAAACGTTGTACTTTTAAACGAACAAAAAAAAATCCATTTATTTTACGGGGGCATTAACTTACTTAAATCCAGCCTTTCCTAACTAATCTTGAATAAAAAAAAAACGCAGCTGCCACGCGGGCATAGTCTCTTATTAAAAAGATTCTCGTTTACTCTTAATCGATCTAATAACAGATGAGGGAGAAATTACACATCGAGAGAGGTGAAAAAAAGCCCTCCAGCCCCCCTCTAAAGAGTAATTTTGTTCGAGTCAGCCACAACACTGTAGATTAATTAAATCTCTCACTGAAAGAAGAAAAGTTGTGTGAGTGTGTTCTACTATTTTTACTTTAACATTTCCCCTCAGTGCATCCGCATGTATATATTCTAAAGAGTAAATCTAATGAGGATATATATATATATATATAGTGTATTATATAGTGTTACGAAACATATAGAATGTAGCATTTCAATGTTTGCTATTATAGTAGAAGTTCCAAAATTAGTCTTAATTTCATAATTTCGATATGGCTTACTACGGGTTGTACACTCGTACATTATATTAAAAACGCATCGGCTCGGTGGCTGTATGGTACCGTGCCCGTCTCGTAAGCCTAAGGTTGTGGGTTCGATCCCAGATGGAGTCGATAGATTTTCTAAAAGTGAAAATCGTAAGCACGCATGTCATATGATCATGAGGCTGTGACATCTCACGCGTCCTTTCTCTAACATAACCTCTGTGTTCTTTGACGGCCACGATTAATGGCAAATCTTTTCCAACCCAAATCCAAGAAGTGAAACGAAGGATAGATGCAAATAAGATAACCTTTAAAAGGACAGAAGTTTTAGTGAGCGCGATGGGGTAATTTATATAGAGAAAGTTCAGTTCAGAGAAGATAGAAGTGTTGATTGACGGCTTACCTAGAATCACGACACAATCTAGCCATTCATCCAAGGTACATACCATTGTACGCCAGCTTAGAGAAATATCCGAAGTGGATTGGACGTTGCGTAGAAAACAAGGTAGAGGAAGATTATATTCTGAACGCGAATATATTATTGAGATTGAGATTAGGCGGATATAGTATAATTATATTGATAAGTGATCTAATTGCGCGATCTGTGTTAATTAAGGCTACGTGTTTTGGTTTATTCTCACTTAATATAAGTTTGTGTGTTCGATATCTCTAAGAGTAATTTAAGTTAAATTCTTAATAAAAGTCATATTAAGAATTCTAAAATGTCTCATCATTTCGAGAATCCCACACCTCTAACTTACGCTGAAACCCCACGACATGGCCAGCAAAGATCGACCATGTTGCAAGGCATGTAAAAGATCCCTTGAGTATCAATTTGGCTATGGTACTCTCGGCAATATTTAGCATCCGACGATAGTTTGAATTAAATTAAATTCAAAAGGAATTGACTTAAATTTTTTTTTTATATTACTTGTTTTTAAATTTTTTCATGAATATCATTAAATATAAAGACGTGAAATGCATTTCATTTAAATTCTTTTGTATATTTGCATAAATAACTTTCAAAAATGAACGCGGCTTTGCTGGAGGATGAGTAGGAAAGACAGAGTAGAATAAAATCTCTCACGAAATATAAAACTAAAAAAGAAAAAAATACCGAGAATACTGCTAACCTTGCCATGGAACCAATTTACCGTAAAATCCGAAGTATAACACGCACTTTGAACACAAAAAATAACATCGAAATTTACGGGTGCGCGTTGTACGCCGGGTATAAAAATGAGAACTTAAAAACAAACAAAGATGAGCATAGAAAAAAAAATTAGACTTCTACAAGTATCGAAATACTGTTTCTTTAAAAGAAGTGGCATTTCTCTTGTGAACTTTAAGGGTTGTAGTTTTAAAAGTATATAACGGGTACTCTCAAAAATAACACCGGCGGCTAGCTCAAATAATTTTAATTGGTTATACTTTCTAATTGAGCACACAGTTACAAATACATAAAATAAAACTCAGTTAATCTTTATACAAATACTAAGGGGTTGGCGAGGGCAGACATTGGCATGTCCTTTCTTCACCGAGGAGGCAGGCTGACTCTCGCACGTCCTTCCTTCACCGAGATAGCAGTCAGACTCGTTACTTGTTAATACGGCCAGGAGAGGGCGCTCTAATACCATTCGTTACAAGTATACTATTTTTTTTTTAAAGCTTGGAATAATACCTCGAATAAATGACTTCAAAAGATAAGAGCATTGCGCACGTACATTTCAGGTTGCTTCGTAAAAAAGAGGGTGCGCGTTATACGACGAATATACCTAAAAAGTGCCCCTCGAAAGTATAGGTGCGTGTTATACGCCGGATTTTACGGTAAGTATTTAGTTCTAGTGTAATTATATGAGTAATTTAATGAAGTGGATTTTAGAGAAAAAAATTCAACTATTAAGATTTATTTATATAAAACAACTGCATCGCCCATGAGCAGTAAAAGCAAATGACATCGTATGGTGACGAATAACATCAAATATATCTAAAGAGCGACAAGAGCTATCATAGTTGAATTACAAAATCCTACTGGTGTGTGGTTGAAGAAATTAACGGTAGAGTGTGAGGGTTAGGAAATTAAACAATTGATTTATATTTACGTCACAGTTAAGAGAATTACAGTATATACATTTATAATAAAGTTATGCACATACTATTGATTATTCCAAAACAACAGAATATTTCATTTATGAAGGAGAAGGCAATACAATCGTTCTCTTTGATGTTTTCCACGGAATCCTCTTCCTCTCCATGACCTTGAACAGGGGGCGGTTTCTTTCTGACACCTCGAAATTACACTCATAATTTCCGGCTCGCACGTGAATCCAGTCGTTGGGTTTTTCACGGTCATAGGTTGCCGGAGCGTTGTCAGATGACAGGACCCTGCAATATTTAGGGGTGCACGTGTGCATAGGAACGGTGTAATACAAACCACAAAAAAAGAAGCCAATTTTTCAGCTGTTTGACGCGAAAACGTCATAGGGGGTTTGACTGCGGCGAGGCGAAGCAAGGGCTGCTTGGTCCCCGTCAAGACCAGCACATGCGAAATATAACTAAGCGCTTGCTAAATAGGGATGGTGATTCTTTCCAAAAAATATAGATTTTTAAATCGATTCGAATCGTAACCTGATGAATGAATTCACAAAAAAATCGAGGTCTAAAAGATCGATTTCTAAAAAATCGATTTTTTTTTCAAGTCTGCATTTACAATATAAAAATAAATCCTTTTTATAAAAAACAAGTAAGATACCATAATAAACGATCTCTTATCAGTAGATTTTTTTAGTTCAGGGAATTCGACAATTACAATTATTTTTATTACCATATCAAAGTATCAGAGGACATTTATTTTCTAAATGTATTTGTTACATTAAAAATTTAGAAAATAGATTATATAGTTCCCAATGCTTAATATCTATAAACCTTTTAAAAATAACAGCTATACTAAATAAATATAACTTTAATTTTTATTTTGTTTCTCCGTAATAGTTAATTGAATTCATCTGCATGCTATTTCTTCAGCTATCGAACAGCATTTGTGCCTTTCTTTCAACAGAACCGATATTATTTCCTGGCACGGAAATGACGCTGCCCCACTGTATTTCTCCACGCCTGGACGTCCTTTATCACTCTTACAGCTGAGAGAAGGAGGAAATAATGGAGAGAATTTTCGGTCAGGGTTTTACCCGGCGTAAATGACCCTTTCATTAATCACAGCGACACGCAGTCAGAGCATGGAAAATCTTCTTCCTCCGATAATAAGTTACAGGATTCGAAGATGGCCAGAACAGCGGCTCAAGTCCTGCACCACCATTCCGCTAATAGTTATGTACATTTGCATAGGAAGTAAGACATCTAGAGAGGAACAACTTATTTTAAAAGTGATGTATCATTCCCGCCACCAGAATTACTAAAAGTACTGGGGTGTAGCAATTTTACTTATGGTACTTTAGAAGTATCTCAAGTTAATGAAAAGGATAAGGAAAATGTTTAGGAACACATTTCTGACCTTTAATTATGCTTATAATGAAACATAAAGTAAATTGTAATCTGTTTCTATTAGCTTTATTCGAACTAAAAATTATGAAACAGTTCCTATCGCTCTGCGGAAACTCTATGGCGTATTTTCGCTATTTTTAATTGCAACTTAAATTTTATGTGGAACAATAAGTAATTATTATCTTAATTTCTTTTATGGAAATTATGATGAGAGGATAAAGTAATTTGTTTACTAGAAACCTCTTAACACTGTGATTATATTTTCATACAAACGAAATGTGGTGTTCTTAGTGGTCATCCTCCTAAGTACTGACCTCGCTCGATGATGCTTAACTTTGGTAATCAGATGAGAACCAATGCTTTAATTAAGCACACAAGCGGATTATAATGTTTTATGACAGAGAGTGGAGTCTAAGAAATTGCCTTTAAGTCTGTTTTCGGTCAATGTTAAAGAATAGGACCCGAATTTTGAACATTTTTTCAGATATAAAAGAAATGAAAAATAAATGTAATATTCTGGTTTCACTATCCTTTAAAGAGCAGTATTTTTTATCATACTTACCATTTTCAACCGATTTGATTCATTTTTTTTGGTATAAAATGTGTTTCGTGTTTTTTTTTTCCAATATCTTTATTTTAAATGGGCTATGCCTTCACGTATTAAAACGAAAAAGAAAATATTGATAGAATAATTTGAAATTTTTAAAAACACAAAATTGTTAACAGAGGTATGAGTTATAATATTTCAAATATCCATAGAAATTGAGGCATTTTTCTGTCTGAAAATATGCTTCGCGTTTAGTTTAAGATCTTGTACTTTTATCGAAGACAGCCTTAATATAATTATTAATTCAACAAAATTTTATTTGCTTTTTCATATTACAAATTAAGACAGTAATTTTTTTTAAAGATAGGGTGTTGTTTCCGGATTTTTTTTTTCATAAAAATCTTGTGCATGCTCAAAATACTTCCATTTCTAGACAATATTCTGAGTTTGCATACTCATAATGTATTTTGATATCCTACTTGTCTAGGGTGAGTGAGTGAATATTAACGTCACGCTGTTCAGCTACACGAGGGCTTTTGGCGACTGACCACGTAATTTGGAACCATGGTCAAGTGACGAGAACGATACCTGGGCTGGCACCTCCTCTCCTAACACCAACGGCAGGACGTTTGAACTCTCGACAGATTTAACATGCATTGCTAACCTACAAGGCGGGTATTCAGGGCATTGGGCTCGAATTCATGACACGCCGGCCACAATCCCATGACCTTGACTACAAGGCTACCACGGCCTCTAGAAAATCACGAGAAGAATTTAATTAGAGTAAAAATCTGCATCGTTTCTCTCTCTCTTAAATACATTTAATTGTAATCAGATAATGATCAGCAAGAATAATGATGAATTAAGCATTAGTTAGCTTGTATGAAAGATAAAATTTTGAATAAGGGGGAAAAATCTAGGATTGTCAGAAGTATTGCATTGAATTCAGCAAGAATTTATACAGTGCTAAGAATCAGAACCTTTGTGTTTCACAAATGGTTAAATAAGCATAAGTAATATAGAACATGACGAAGAAGATCAAATATAGAGCTCTATCGATCTTATAAGGAATCTGATATTGTTAACTTCGTCAAAATACAACAAATTAAATGGGCAGGTCACGCTATCAGAATGAACGACCGCTCCACTTAAAAAGTCTTCAATGCTCAACCAATGGGAACACGAAGAAAGGGCAGGCCAAATTTCAGATGGATTGATAGCCTAGAAAAAGATCTCCTAGTTTTAAGAACTAGGGATTGGAGAACACTGGCAGGAAGAAGGCTGGCTTGGAAAAGGCTTCTTGAGAAGGCTCACCCTGGGCTGTCGTACCACTGAGGAAGGAGGAATATAAATAATTTATCATTCAAACTTTTATGAATAATACATGGTACATTTTAAGTTTAACTGTCCACCCGCGGCTGGGCGGCGTAGTTGGTTTGTACGCCTAAGGTTGCGTGTTCGACCCCGGTCCAAGTCAGTGGATTTTCATGAAGCAGAAAATCGACAGAGTCCATGTCGTATGATTATGCGGCATGTAAAAAATCCCTTGAGTGCCTGTTTGGCTTGAGTGCTCTCGGCAAAATTAAATTCCTAGAACAAGATCGCATCGTCAGAGCTCAGGTGTCTCCCTCTGGGGAATAAACTAGGCGACAAAATTACTTGCGGCAATTAGTATCTCCTAAATGGTGCTGCACTAAAAAGTGATATCAGCTCTCGGAGAACGTTCTAGGTATGCAACGGTAAAAATACCAATCCGCAGCTTCATTGGAAGAGAGAGTTTAATTATTTAATTGTTTTTATTGACAAAGCAAGTACGGATAAATCAAATCAACCTTGTAATTGTTGAACGTGAGCGATTTCAAGTTGGTTGAATCAAGTCTCTCTTTAGTGAAAAAAAAATCATTTATTAGATCAGATTGTGACGGGGCTTTATCGCGCCTTCTATTAATCCTCTTGGGGAATCTTTGGGGCCAGAATGGCATTTCATTCCAACCTTCTCAGGAAGAAAGCGCGATATGCAGATTAGGAATGATTATGTAAATTGGAGCTTTTGCATTCGCGAGAGAGGTAGGCTGGAGGTCAGAGAGTATTATAGGAGCCATATAGAAGTCAGTTAGAAGCTAGAAAGTTGCATAGTAGCCGGATCAAGTCGGATAATAAGATATATAGAGAAGATTAAAGGAATAGAAGACAAGCAGTGGCGCACACAAGGGGGGTGGTCCTAGGGGTCAGGACCCCCCCAAAGCCCTTGATTTTTTTCCGATTGATTATAGTTCTAAGTATATAGTACGTAAAATTTAATTAAGTATTTGTTATTAATGATTAATTTTATTAATTAATGCTAATTATTTATTCAATAATTAGTTTTTTACTGTGTTTTGTTCCCGAAAATCAACAAAATCAAAGGGAGCATGATACAAGAATGATGAACTTTC
>BMAV01009281.1:52615-63453 GCA_019973955.1 Trichonephila inaurata madagascariensis
AAAATTCCTCAGTGTGCTACTGAAGACAAGATATAAAACTTGCTTGCTGATCGCCGTGTGGTAGCGGTAAGAGCTTGCTTATTAAAGTTTAATTATAGAGCGCACTCTAGCTAGTTAAGGAATCGGCTATAGATAAAGATTCGGAGTTAAATTATCATAAAGATAGTGAGTAGGATTTAATGCGCTATTTGATAAGAATTTTTAATTACGGCATATCACTCCTGATCGTTTGCCTCTAAGTAAGACTTTTGTTGCATTTTTTAATATATATTGAGTTATAATAAACTAGATTTATTATGGAAGGTTCGAGTGGTCAATCTTTTATCCCTACAAATCTAGGCCGCGTGGACGAAGAGATGATACCCCAGGGGCATGGGGTATCACAAGATTACTCAAAGACAACACATGTCATTAACAAAAATTGGGGACAAAGAACACTTTTCAGGGCGATAATATTCCTTCCTCACTTGGCCCTTACTGAAATTTAGAGGGCGCTTCTGCTGCTTAGGACAGTCAGTTACGAGTTATTACGTTAAGAGCGGTTACAACATTATTTTATAAATGTGAAGACCCGCTAAAACTGCCAAAAAGCGACATTACCTAAGATAAAACCAAACTATCATTTGTTGGTTTAATTACCATATAAAAATACTTCTTTTAATTAGTAAGACTATATTAACAATTTTATTTAATCATCTAGAGGAAGTACCTAACTAAAATGAACTAAAAAGAGAAAATAGCAGTGTGAACCATTTTTAAATCTTGACACAATTGAAAATCAAAAATAACACATACGGTCAAAATTATTACTTAAAATTTCCTTCACATTTCTCTCCATTATAAATCGCGCGTATGAAAGACCTACAAATTAAAAGTTACTAATGTACTAAAAAACTATAATAACATTTTTATTCCCTAATCATTACACTTATTTGAATAGTCATTTCTCGAAGTATGTAACTTTCTCAGGAACTATGTTCTTTGCTTTTATGTTTCCCCTTTAGTGTTTTTTGAATATCGGAGGGAAGATCCGAAACCATACGCGAAAGGTCCCAGCAATAAAATACAGTCAGCATCGGTCATAACAAGCAAGAAGGCACTAACAGACTGCTGTTCGTTAGATCCAAGTGCTCATAAAAAGCGGACTGTAAAAACATACATATTCTTGTCATTTATTTTTCATTATGGATCCTTCTTACTCGCCATTTATGCTATTTTCATAAGAATAAAATTTATATTTGTAAAAATAAATTATTTACGTTTTCTGTTTAAAAAAAACTCTCCACTCAATTAGATTACTCAACAATTTCTTTGAACTCTCTAAGACTACAATTTGCCATTGAGTTTAAAATGGTTCTTATAAATCATAACATAATGCCTTAATCTGAACAGTTATTATCCGTTATTATGTTTGTATTTGAAACTAATATTTTCTCAAATTTAATAGTAACCAGACATCACCACAAAATTATCCACATAGCTACACAATTCTTGATTTTAAAGCTTCAGATTTACATATATTTTTTTAAAATGCTGGATATTACTTCGCTTTTAAATAAATGCATGAGATTGAATTTATTTTTTCCCCCAATTTCTCTGTTACGGGTTCGAGTCCTGGGGTCATTGAAAACCCGCCGTGTAGAGGGAGCTGATGCATGATAAATCTGTAGAACAAGGGTGTCAAACCAAAGGACAACTTGGACCAAACAAACAAGATTTAACTTTAGATGGGCCCAAAAAAAAAAATCAATAATGTCACGTTCATGGTAACATGGGTTTATTTCGAATAATACATTATAATGAACATATATAAAAGAAAAAGAACAATTTAATGTTTACGTCCTCTTCTTTGCTACTACTATTCCTATTTTAAGAGGAGAATTTTAATATTTTATTATATATTAATTTGTGCCGATATACTGGCCGGGCTGCAAAAATGTTCGTGGCGGCCATGAGTTTGACACCCCTGCTCTATAGGGTTGATTGATTGATTGATTGAATATTAACGTCACACTGTTAAAGTACAAGAGGGCTTTTGGCGACTGACCACGTAATTTTGAACCATGGTCAAGTGACGTGGACGACACCTGAGCTGGCACCCCTCTCTCCTAACTTCCACACCACACCAACGGGAGGACATTTCAGCTCTAGACAGATTTAACGTGCATCGCTGCCCTACACGGCGGGTCTTTAGTGGTACTGGGCTCGAACTCGTGACAAGGCAAGCCACGATCCAACACCTATACCACTCGGTTACCGCGGCCACCTCTATAGGGTCGAAATCCTCCCGTTTGCATGGTACGGTTATTTGGAGAGAATGGTCCCAGTTCAGGTGTCGTTATCGTCACTTGACCATGGTTCAAAATTACGAGGTCCGTCTCCAATAGCCGCCAATAGTCCACCGATTTTTTTCAATCAATTTGGACGCGCTTTCAGGAAACAGTTTAAATCACTCAATATTTATTTCTCCTCGTTGTGATCAATCGAGCTTCCGTCCTTAAAATATGTACGCTTAGGCCCAACAATTTTAAAAATTAGGGCTGACAAAACTTTTTCTTTACGAGTTTTTGAAAATTTCTCAAAATTTGACATAAACTTTTAATATAACCGCACTTAATTCATTTTTTTAAATAATCACACACGGACCTTTTTTTTCTGAAAATTAAGCCTTTAAAAATGTTTAAATTTCGTTCATGAATACATTGCATATTCACTTTCCTTTGAAATGCTATCATTGCATTAAAGCAAAAAGGGGAAAAACAAAGGTTTAGTCCAGGGGTGTCCAAGACGCGGGCCGCATGTAGCCCGCCAGTACGTAAATTGCGGCCCACCGACTCTTTTAAAAAAAGTTTCAAATATCAGATTTTTAAAGTATTTTTTACTTTGAAATTTATTTGAGGGGAAATATATATATATATATATATACAATGTATTTGCCCGTTACCTATTCTTGTTTTAAAATTAATCCTTTTTGATAATAGAAAAATGTTCTTTAGATTAAAATAGATTTATATTTTATCAAACAGTTACATTTGATTTTACTATAGTAAATTACTTTTTTAATAAATTTCGAATTTCATTATGCATATCCTTTACTATGGAGGGTACATGATTCTCTGTGGGTGCGACTTACGTTTCTCCTCCTCCTTTTCTGTTCGGAGTGCTCAAAATGCAAGAGGCAGTCAGAGATGTTTTTAAAGTTTTTTAAAAAATATTCAGGACAGTTAAGATAAAGGACAATGTATACTTAATCATTTGCGAATGACAGCACTATCAAATTTCAGCAATGAGTAACGATAGATCAATTCAATAGGAATACCGTAATTTTCAAAAAAGTGACAACTGCAATATTTTAAAAATTATTTGATCATTGCATTATTATATTATATAAACATTATTATATTATCTATGTCTGTATACATGAAAAATAACGAAAATAATAATAATAATAATTCATTCTGTTTTAAATTTTCACTCCAATAAATGTTTTTTTGTTTGTTTCCAAATCTGATATAAAGGTACATATTTTTATGTGCGGCCCGCGAGATTATAATGTTTTTCCGAAGTGGCCCGCAAGGTCATTTGGGTTGGACACCCCTGGTTTAGTCTTTCATAAACAATAAACAACACATAAAATAACTCTCTCTCTCTCTCTGTCAATATGACAACAAAAATCCAGCAGAAATACCTAGAATCCATAACACTGAATATTTTGTGGCTGTCCCCTCGTCGAAGAAGAGAAGTGTGAGGATGGGGAAAAAAGTAGTTCCAATTGATCCCTCCCCCAGCGGTTGATTTGGGGAGTAAACAAGAAACGTGACAGCGAGACTGTCGATGGATTGGCATTAATAAATGAGATTTCACTTCTGCCTGTGGTCGAGCCGCGGTCTTTCTGCTTTTCATTTCAACTATTATACTCGGGAGATGTATTTCAGGAGATTTGTCGCTGGGTGTCAAACGTGGAGGGAGCCTTTAATCACCGATCGTTCACCTTAGCAGTGGACTTTTGACTGACTTTAACAGGTTCTCTGACATGGGTCAGAACTCTAGGAAGTCCCATTTTATTTCTATCACTCCATTTAGAATTATTTTTATGATGTGTTCTATTAATACTACTTCTTCTAGCGACCACTTTCATTTCAGCTGCCGCTTATGCAAATAAGTTAAGAATTGAAGTGAAGTGAATAATTTAGATTATATATAACAATCCTATCTGTCTGGTGTGAGTGCGCGAGACTTATATTAACGTCGCACTATAGAGCAACACGAGAACTATTGGAGACGGACCTGGTTATTCTGAACATTGGTCAAGTGACACCTGAGACCAACTCTTCAAACTACTACATCACGGCAACGGGAAAACTTTGAGCCTCGACAAATTTAACGAGTTGTAACGGGTCTATCCACAAATCTTCTACTAATCCTCTTGGGTAAAATTTTTCTTTTTAACTGTAAGTTCTGTTGAAAACCTTTCTCGGTGAAGACGAGATTTAGGCAAATGAGTATTTCTATTTAAACGTTGGCATTAGAGTACGCGAGAAGGGTCGATGGTTGATAGTTGACGGTTAATAGTTGAGATTAAATTGTGAACAAGATTACGACCGGAGATTATAAAGTTAAGCACAAAATATTTAAAGAGAATTCAAGCTTAGGTGTCAAGAGTGCTGTAGTCTTCAGTTAAGTACCTTTATTTATATATTAGTTGAGTTAAGCCAATGCGATTGCTCTTCCGGGTTTATTGTTAAGTGCATTTTTCCTACCTTTAATTGTGTTGGTTGATTAAGTGAAGATAGTAATAAAACTATTCAACCCTTTATATACCGCATTATGATTTACTATATTTTTTTTCAAACAATATTTTTTTTTAATCACTACCTTGAAAATTTAGAGATATACATAAACAAAATACTCCACTTTGGAAAATTTAATCCGTTAGAGCCAATTAATTAATTAAAGATATTCAACTGTAAAATTAACTATAAATAGTCAAAATAAATAGTCAAATCGTTTTCTAAGGTCTTCATTAACATACAAGAAAAATAAGACACTTAAATTCTGACATTAACTATTTTTTCGGGACAAAAATTATACCTTCGCAATCCGCTGAAAACGCAATTTCTGCTATAAAACTATTCGCCTTCCCCTCTAAAATACTCATCATAGAACCCGTGCTGCCATATATCTTGGAAGAGTGGATTTTCAAGAATAGTCCTGCTAAGTATCGTCAGAATATTCGTAAAAATAGTTATTCTGTGTCATTTTAAAAAGAGTGGTACTTATAAGTACCGCGTCGGTAGATAAAGGGTTAAACTACTCGAGGAGGCTGATCTTTGCTCGAACCCCAAACACCAACAACCCTTAGATTGTTACAGTGTATCAGATCCCTCTACACGGCGGGTCTTCAGTGACATCAGGACTCAAAACCCCGACATGCCAGCCACGAATTCGTGACCATTATCACTAGACTAATGCGGCCACTAAAGCCAGTTGAGAAGAAAAATGAAACCAAATGAATTCCTGTCGTGATTAGAAGATATTATTGTATTTAATTTCATAATAGCTGACACAGATTTTTAGTTAGGAACATTTTTTATTAACATTTCATCTTAAGACTGTAAATTTATTTTGAGTAGCAACTTGCATTAGTTTCCCCTAATTTTGTTAGTTTTTAACTCCCTCAAGAGAATGATTTACTTTTGTTATAAGTTTCAAGCTAAGATTTTGTCTCGAACTAATTAATAAATGAACTATTTATTTCTTACTGTTTGTTCGATTCGTTGGTACCAAGAAGTCCACCGAAGAATTAAGGCCGAAGTATTACCACATGAATTAAGTTCAGCTCTTTTTTCTTTTAAAAAAAATCCCATTTTTTTTTTAATTATTTTTTTTTAAATTTAATTTAATTTTATTTTTATCTTTATATATGAATTATAAGTATTTGGAACGAATTTAACAGCAAATCTAAGGGGGGAAAACATATCCCCCCAATAACCTTAATATACAGCACGATTCGCTAACAGACCGACAAATTGGTAGGGTGTGTAGGGGGTTTAGAGACGGACTTGGAATCGCTTAGGAATGCAGGATCACAAATGCCGTAGTTACGAGCTATGGTGTAAAGAAGCAAGGAAAAAGAACAGAAGCAACAACCCATTCATGGGACAGAAAACCTTTTATTGAAAGTTTGTACTACAACAGGTGTTCGAAAGCTTATGGACTTTTTCTGAGGCCGAAAGTGTTTTACCGTTCCTTCAGTTGAATATCTTATCGCTCGAATATCTGTAGCTGCCGGGAGGATACACGACATGCTAAGATTCATCCAGTAGTAAGGAATTCCATACAACGCCATTGTCAGGCCTGCCAGACGACTTCACGTTGTAATTTCGAACACATTTCTACTCTTTTTTTTTTCCTTCTGCTTCTTTGCACCACAACTCGTAACTAATGCATTTGAGACCCTGCATTCCTATGTGATTCTGAGTTGTCTCTACATCCCCTATATGTTTGTTGGTTCGGTAGCGAATCACCCGGAATACTTTATTTCTAGATATCACTTTTTATCATTAATAATAACGAATTTTAAATCGCGAAATATATTCAAAATTACTCAAAAACATGATCATTTTCTGCGTGCATATTAAACATTAGTGGTCCCAAATTATCGTTTTCATTATTGAGATGTTTTATTCCGATCAAGTACTATGGAAATTTATGATGATTATGTTACTATGACACACATATATGATAAAGATCCAAAGATAATATGAAATAACAACGCTTTTCTTCACATTTATTTTAATTTAGAAGTTTATGCCACTGATAAAAATAACAGTAAAATTCTACAAAAGTTTTTATAATTTAAAAATCAGACCGCTAAACAGATGGAAGAAAAACAAACGCATAAATTAAAATACATTTAATAAAATAAAATTTAAAAAAAAACAATAGAAGTTTCCAAGTAATTAATGAATTTTTTGATAAAAAAATTTTAAAAAAATAAAAAAAACATGGTTCTTAAATTAATGATCCGTTATATTGGTGCAAACTTATCGCTCTTATTCGATGTAACATTTGTTTCGATTACAAAAAGAACACTGTAAATAAAAAAAAAAGGAACAATAATTCAACGATTCTAATTACTTAATTACTACAGGAAACATTTTAAAGAATTGTTGAGTGAGTTACACACTTATTTTCTACCTCTTTTATTACAATAATACGGGGAGTTTTAGAATAAAATTTTGGAAACACACAATCGGAAAAAAAAAATCAAATTGATAAATGAAAAGAACTGTCTAACAGTTTAAATATGAAACGTTGTATCAATTTTCGAATGAAAAAATTTTATAATTAAATCATACAGATTTCGTTATACATATTATACATATTTAATGATAATTTCAAAAAAAAAATATATTATTGAATCATTACTCTCAATAAGGAGTGAATGATACAGTAAGTGTTGGGTTTAGGTTATACTTTTTCACTGTGGTCGTGGTAGCCTAGTTATCATAGTTAGGGTCTTGTGGCCAGCGTATCATGAGTTTGAGCCCTAGTGCCACTGTAGACCCGCGATGTTAAGTCATCCGAGGCTTAAATTCCTCCTGTTGGCGTGAAGTGGAATTTTGGAAATGGGGGTGCCAGCTCAAATGTCGTTATCGGCACTTGACTATGGAACAAAATTACGAGGTTTATTCCCATTTTTGATCAATGTAGAAGTCCAATTTTTTTTTTTTTTTACGCTCATCTCTTTTTTTTATTTTATTTTTAAAACTATTAATTTTTATACCCGGCGTATAACGCACACAAGTAAATTTCGATCTTACGTATGTTGTTTTGTATTAAATGTGCGCGTTATAGTCGAACATATATTTTCATTAAATACATAGCATAATAAAATAAAAGTGAAAAAGTTCTAAGACCTACAATGCCAAAGAAGGAGGAAATAGGAGTTCACGAGACACAACAAATGTAGATAAAAAAAAGTCTTTGGACTATATATATAAACTGGAAACCTATTATGATTTCTAAAGCTGTCGCCGAATTAGGCCAGCAATTTAGGCTTAGCAATGCTTTATGGATCCACCTTCCCCGTACAGCAAGGTATTGAGTGCTAAGAATAAAATTAATAACCGAATATATAAAAACAAGTACTTTTAAAAAGCTATTTGTGTATGAATTTAATATCATCAAGAGTTAAAACACGAACACACAAGGAATCGTAGAGTAAACATAGCTTATGTATTAAGTACATGAATATATATTCATATAAATTTCATTAAGGAATGGCATTTACTAAATCGTAGTAAGAACTACAGTCGGGCCTCCATTTTACGAATCTCTATTTTACAAACTTTTCCCTGGGACCAAGAACACTTAACGATTTTCTTCGATAAATAATCTTCAAATAGCGAAATGCATTTTCTATTTAACGAACTTTTTCTTTTGCGATGCGACTTTTTTTCTCTCTCTATTTTAAAAATATTTATGGACATTTCAAATTATTCTCTCTTTTAACACATTTTAGGGTGATCAATGATCTTGAACTAGTTTTACCAGTTGCCTAACTCACCTAGAGAAATAAAACTGCCGTAATTCTGAGCATTTAATTTTTTCAAACAAAATTAACACACTTTGCCAGAAATTAAATTTACAGACTCCTGTGGTGATGTATGCTTAAGATTACTGTTTATAAATTAACGTATGTTTAAAGTTACTTGTAGGCTTAAAATTAGAAAATATCATTAAAAATTCATTAATTTTAACATAATTTTTTTCAAAGTTGAAAATACAGTGATATACCAGTTGATATACCAGAAAATACATATTCCTGGACCCACTTACTTTTCTTGTAAACCTTTTTTTACGGTTAAGATATATAAAATAGATATTAATTTAAAAAAATTGACGCGAATAATTACTTTTTCATTATAATATATAGTGTTTATGAATTTCAAATTTGTTTTATGTGGTTTATAAAGTATATTAAAATATGAATCTCAATTTAACGAATTTTCCATCTAACGAACTTTTTTTCGGGGTTTAGTGACTTGGTTAATTATAGGTCCGGTTGTATAAAAGCAAAAAAAAAAAAAAAAAATCATCGTTGTATAATACCCTTCAAGTATACCAGAAGATAAAAAAATATATAAAAGCCTAATAACTTTAAAGAAGTTCGTCAACTACACTTTCTTGGGGTACAAAGGTCACTACCTACTCCACTAAGCCATCAAAATTTAATATGAAGTTTCATCCATTCCTTACAAGATGTTGCTGCACCCCCATCTAATATTAAACCTAAATAAGAACTATAGTTTTCTGCCCTTTCAGGAATTCGAGCTCACCACAGCTTTATTTTATGTCCGCGCCCCCATTCCAAAAAAATTCGCTGTAATAAAATGGGTATAATTTCCATTTGGGATACACACAGAGCTTTTCGATAGCTTTCTAAACTACATCGACAGTAAGAAACGTTTGAACGGTACAGAAAATACAACAAATAGCTTGCTTGTTTTTTTATTTTTCCAAGACATTTATACCAGTTATCGATGAAACTCTATCGATTCCGAGCAATCGATGAAATGCTGGCGCCTTGTGTTACGCCATCGGAAGTTGTATATGAGTCGTTTTATGTTCGTCCGAAATACACGAGGGTTTAATTATAGTAAAAAGACGCGAGTTGGAAAAGAAAGGTGAATTGACAGCCCGATTCCAATAGACAAGGCAGACTTTCTATCGATTTATTAATAAGGGCTTCATTTTCAAAAGCGATGGAAGTTGTTGGAAAATTTGAGTCGTGGTTTATCGGATGAAAGAAAAGCTGACAAAGAATTTTTGAGGGAACAGTCTACAAATGTATGTAATTTGAACAAGACTGCTATAAGTTTTGTTCATCATTAGCCGTAATAATGTTGAACGAAATGAAGTAAAATCCAGCACATTTCATCAATTACATGAGTTCACATTTGTATCAATTTCTTTTTTAAAAAATATTGTATATTATGTAATAATTTAGTCTTGCGACTGGTATAAGCTTTTGTAACGATTATTAGGTTAAAAAAAAATTCAAAATTTAATATATACGTTTCAAAAATTATTCTTCATATTTTTCTGTGCGTGAACCTTTGAATTACATTTTATTCATCACATTTTTAATATTTTTATGTATTTCTTGAGTGTTACGTAATTTTTATGTATTTTGTGTAATTTAACTTTTATGTATTCGTGTTGTGAACAGTAGCGCCCACAGAAATTTTTCAAGGAAGGGGGGGTTCGGGGTCGAAAGTACACCATTCTTGTATTTTGCTACTTTTAATTTTATCGATTTTCAGGAACAAAACACAGTAAAAAACTAATTATTAAATAAATAATTAGCATTAATTAATAAAATTAATCATGAATAACAAATACTTAATTAAATTTTACGTATTATATATTTGGAATTATAACCAATAAAAAAAAAAAAACACCGGCTTGGGGGGGGGGGGTTCGGAACCCCCAGGACCCCTCCCCTTGTATGTGCCACTGGTTGTGGATATCATTTAATTTTTATGTATTCCTTGTGAATATCATTTAATTTTTATGTATTTCTTGTGAATATCATTTAATTATTATGTAATAATCCTTGTGTGTCATTTAATTGTTATGCATTCTTTGCGTGTCATCTAATGCAGCGATCAACAGGCAACCTACAACTTAAAAAAGTCTTATGAGTAGCACGTGTAATAAATTATGTGTACATAAAATCTTTCCGAGTTTCATATTTTTCCATTTGTAAAAACATTTGTAGTACAAAAAAGTTGTTCATCCTACTTATTGTTTGTACACAGGCTTCAAAA
>BMAV01009281.1:68453-92858 GCA_019973955.1 Trichonephila inaurata madagascariensis
ATAAACAAAATACTCAACTTTGGGACATTTAATTCGTTAGAGCTAATTAATTCCTTAAAGATATTCAACTGTAAAATTAATTATATACACTGTTCACTAAAAATAAATAGTCAAATCATTTTCTAAGGTCTTCATTGACATACAAAAAAAAAACAAGACACTTAAATTTTGACATATACTATTTTTTCGGGACGAAAATGATAATCTTCGCAATCTGCTGAAAACGCCGTCAGCTGAAAACACAATTTCTGCTATAAAACTATTCGAATTCCCCCGCTAAAATACTCATCATAGAATCCGTGCTGCCATATGTCTTGTAAGAATGGATTTCAAAGAATATTCCTGCTAAGTATCGTCCGAATATTCGTAAAAATGGTTATTCTATGAAATTTTAAAGTGAGTGGTACTTATAAATACTGTCGGTAGATAAAGGGTTAAATTCTTCTCGTGATTTTCCAGAGGCCGCGGTAGCCTAGTAGTCAAGGTCACGGACTTGTGGTAGACGTGTCATGAGTTCGATCCCAGTGCCACTGAAAACCCGCAGTGCAGAGGTGAGGATTGCGCATTTAAATCTGTCAGGGCTCGAACGTCCTCCCGTAGGTGTGGTGTTGAAGTTGGGACAGAGGGGTGCCAGATCAGATGCCGTCCTCGTCACTCGACCGTGGCTCAAAATTAAGAGGTCTGTCGCCAAACGCCCTCGCATACCTGAATAGGGCGACGTAAATATTCACCCCCTTTCGAAATTTTGGAAAATATTTTTTATGTACTTTTAATTATTCTTTCGTAAGCTTTCAGACTTTTTAAAAGTATTTAAAATATTTTAAAAGGTTGGAGGATGGATGAGAGTGAGAGTTATATTAATGCCGCACAGGAAAACTGCACTGGGGTTATTGGCAACGGACCTCTTAATTTTGAACCATGGTCAAGTGATGAGGACGAACCTGATCTGGTACCCCTCTCTCCTAACTTCCAAACCACACCAAAGGGAGAGCGTTTGAGCCACGACAGACTTAACATGCAGTCGACCAATCTACACGGCGGGTTTTCAGCGGCACTAAGGTCGAACTCAAGACACGCCAGCCACTTCATGACCTCAACCACTACGCTACCGCAGCTACTTAAGAATTGTAAGAAAAGTTTGATTACAAAGAAACCTTCGTTATTTTATGATTTGCCGGACTGTGTTCCATTGAAATAAATACAAATATTAACATTTAAAAAGAAAAGTAAATATTCCATAGTATTAACATTATCTTTGCGATACCTTACACCAAAATAATTTTTGAGAACTCAATTCTGACAAACAAGATATGAAATTTGAAATCAGAAGTTTTTAATCAATGAAAATCAATATAATATGAGTAAAAATTACCGTCGCCCATCCGGTATAGTGGTTAGCGACGCTGACTGCTGTACCTGGGTTCGAATCCCGGAGAAGATATGGATGTTTGTAAATGTATAGTGCCTTCGCGGCATGGGGGTACTTTAAATAGCGTTGAGCCGCAAGTCCTCTAGTGAGGTTAGTGGAAGAGGATGAGAGATTGAAGGCACCTGACCACCCTCAGGGTGTTCTCCCTCAAAATTGGAGTGAAACTGAGCTAAATCGTTCTGTCACCAGAATGGTGCTCAAAGCTACGGACGACAGGCGTCACTTTGCCATTATGAATTTCGTGAGCCTAGATCTGGCCATTGCCGATCAAGTGGCATTAATTACAACAACTTATCAATAACAGTATAAAGTTGAGAAACGATATAAATAACTCACATATTACAGTCAATTGAAACAATAAAAAAGTATGACTTAAGAAAAAGGAGACTTATTTTTAGAAGTTAAAAAGGAAATTCATGTATAGTTCTTTGTATATGAGATCTTGTTTCTGAGGGAAGTCGGATTAGTTAGCTTTTAGGGTTATGAAAGACATATTACTATTTCAATAGTTTAATAGTTCAAATAAATATGTATTAATACAAATAAATATGCAGCAAAAAATTCACATTACAAGCTATTGCTTCATGAACAACTTCACAAAATTCTAGCGATGACGGAAAAGAGCCCTTCGAAGTAGTTCAAAATCAGGTTTTGATTTAATGTACGTGAGCACAATATATTTCCATTACACAATAGTCTTAAGTAGATTAAAGTTATAATGAGTTCTGTCTGAGAATTTGATTTAGTAGTAGATGAATTCATACATGTATAGTTTAGTATAAATTAAACTGCCTTATTTGACTTGAATTCATCGCTAAAATCAGAGCAGTTTATCGCTCTTTCTGTCTCTAGAAGGATTCAAAAAATTCGAGTTAAAGCATAAATTAATTTTTTAGAAGGAAAAGTTCCATTTTCTTTGAGAAGTTCTTGTTTTTATTTTGTTTTATTTCATTCTTTTTCGGTGCTCAGGTTATTAAACAGAAAAAATGCTCTACCGCAAAACAAATTTGACATTCGTTTCTTAAATGTCATATCATTTAATCTTGAGCAAACGAACTTCTTTATTTAGTTTCCTACTGATATTCTTCTTATTATATTTTTAATTAGAAGACACATTTTACTTGTGTGATAGCCCTAAAACAAATGAACAAAATTTTTAAAAAAGGAACGAATTATGTCTTGAAGGACTTATTTAAGGAAAGCAATTAGCATTTAGAGAAAATACGGGGAAAGAGAATAGAGATAAACTTCAATGCAGCAATCAAATGATGACGAAGTTACAAATTACCATTTTAAACAGTACTATTAGCGATTACGATATTCGATTATGTCAATTATGTTATGAGAGCTCAGACCCACCAAAAACTTACCATGAAGAATAATATGCAAGAATAATAGATACAAGTCTTCAAGAGTAGCACGCTGTGGAAGTGAAGAATGAAGTACAGGGTGATACGCGGGAGCTTCCTGTTTCGAACATGTTGCAGTGATGTTCGTAGGGGAAGGTGTTTGGTGGAAGGGGTGAAGTGGGATATTTGTGTTCCCGCCGGGCTCTGTCTCAAATATGTTGTGGTCGAGGCAGCAGCGCGCTTTTGCCATGGAGGCGTATTTCTCTAACAGTCAGTCGGTGATTGTAACGTGCATTTCGTCGTCACTTCAATATTCCTCCACGAGATCGTGTTCCTGATCGGAAATGTGTTTTAATGTGGATGGATGCCTTTCGAGTAACGGGGAATGTCTCCAAGGAAAGGATCTCCGAAGACATTTAGAACACCTGAAAATGTGGAACGAGTTCGTGTGTCGATTCAGACCGGTATGTGACAATGATCCACCAATACTTCTTACTCGCTCTCCAAGAAAGGAATCTTGACAACATGTGGTTACAACAAAATGGGGCCACAGCCCACACCTCCATGGTTTCCATGGAGCCTTAAGAGTAGCCTTCCCCGAATGACTGATCTCCCTGAGAGGGGAAGTAAACTGACCAGCGCACTCACATGATTTATCCCCTCCTGATTACTTCCTGTGGGCTTATCTCAAGTCCCTGCTTTACAAAGATCGCTCCAAGACCCTGAAAGACCTGCGGAACAGCATCTGGGCCGAAATTGACAATATCCCGGCTGACATGCTTGAAAAGGTGACTCAAAGTTTTCGAAATGGACTGCACCAGTGTATTGATAATGAAGGGAGACATTTAACAGACATTCTGTTTAAAACTGTGTAAATTCAAAGTTCCAATGTTGTGTGATAGGCGGAAAATAACAAAAAAGTCGAATGAAACATGTAGTGTGTTTTATTGCAATTTCAAAACAGGAAGTTTCCACGCCGCAACATGTATTTGCTCAGATAGTGTCCTCTTAGCCTAAGTATAATTCAAAATTTCGAGGTCTCTTACGATTATATATAGTTCTAGCTCTTGAGCAGGGATTCCAAACTGAATCCAGGGAATCCCTGGAAATCTATGAAATCTAAAATTTATCCATTGTATTCCAGCGTTCTAGTAGAGGCCGAAGACATTTCTCTGCCCAAAAATTTTATTTAATTTTTAAGGATTGAAATTATTACATAATTTTTGTTTTAATATGCATAGATATAATATAGAATTAAAATAAGGTGGTGTGATCCCCGTGTGACAGGCTCATGCGTCTTCTCATTAACATGTCCTTTGGATTCTTTTGGGGCCAAGATTAATGGCAACTCTTTTCCAACCAAAACCCAAGAAGTGAAACGTGAAGGAAAGATGCAAATTAGATAGCTTTTAAATATCAGAAGCTTCAGTAAGCGGTGTGGTAATTTGGGGAATGTTATGTTAGAGATTGACACAATAGTGAAGTGACAGCCAACTGAGGTTACCCCGAAGATCGAGCCATTAGGTCAAGGTGCATACCATTGCACTCGAATAAAGACGCAACTTCTTTAATATCGGATCAACGGATGGATTAAGGTAGGATTGACTATTTAATATTAGGATTTGCGATATTATTGGAATTAAGATTAGGCGGGTTAGATATTGATAGTGGTCCGAGTTAGGTTATTTCGGTATTACTAATATTGTATGTTTGTTCATCGTAGATTCTCTCATATATATTTATTATCTACTCTGTTAAAAGCTTAAGTTCTAGTTCTTAATAAAGTCATATCAAGAATATGGACACGCCTGGTCCTTTTGTTAATCCTACACCTCTAGCTCACGCTGATAATCCAGGAGAAGGGCACCCTAGGGGGGCATTTTCACACCCGCAATCAAAGAAAATGTCGTAGTGCCGTGCACTGAGAACGTTAAAAAGTAAACTAAAAGTGGTTAATTCGGGGTTGGTCTCAATAAAATCTTCTTCAGTGTAACAAATATTTATTAAGTTGAATTACACACATATCATTAACATAAATAATTAAAAAATAACATGGATGATTTTTCATAGTGATTATTAGTATAATGATTATATTATATGCTGTATATTATAGAGAAAAATGCAAGTGGACCGATGAAGAAAATTATTGTTTTAAAAGGAGTCGGATGCTAGAAAAAATTCGGGAATCACTGCTCCTGAGAGGCGATATTTAAAACTCACCAACCAATGACAATAAATGTATTCAAAATTCGATGCGGTAATGACTATTTACAGCATAATTTTTTAAATTTACTCTGCTAAGTTTAAATTCCATTTTATCGAAGAATTATAAATTCTGAAAACATATTTCATAATGTAGCAAAAACATAAGCAAAGGAAGGGTTCATAAAAAAATAAATAAATAAACTAATTATTATTGAAATTAATTAGTTTTCAAAAATAATTATTTCTGACTTCACAAGGACAGTTATGATGAAATAAGAAGATAATTACATTTATACATATTACGGACATAATGTAGAGGGAAAAAATATGAAATAGAATCACACATGATTAAAGAAAAAAACAACGAATGAAAAAAAATTTGTTAAACTTACATGTGATCTTTTTAAGTGCAATTTTTTCACGATATTTACTACCGTCTTAAAATAATACAAATTGTTTCCAAACCAAATTAATTACTACTAAAATTTTTATTCCATTATCTTAAGAAATAAGCTTTTAATATATATTTTAAAAGTATTCCTTTTTGTTTGCATTTATGATTACTTTTAAATTCAAAATTAAAATTGACAGATACAAGTTAAAAGTACATAAAGGCAGATATCGTATATTTTCAAGACAAAATACAACGAAAACACTTAAATGTTAATAGTTTTTATATAATATAGATAAAAAAAAATGGTATGCAAGCAAAAATAATTCTGTTCTTAAGAATCAATGGATATAATAGAAACTTATAAAAATATCAATGAGATTCCAACTAATGAAACTAATAATGATTACTACTGATGTAAGACACTGAATGCGTATCTTCATTGTTATAAAGATGCATATTTATTTATTTTTGCTGCTATTAGAAAAATATGTCTTAAACGCAACTTTGTAAAAAATAATAACCGTTTTTATATTCTTCTTTTTTTTTTCTCTTCATTTCAACACGAGAAAAAAAAATCAGTAGGAAAAGGTTTTTGATGCATGGTGTTTTCATTGATTGTAGGAAGCAAAAACACTCCATTAAAACACAAAAATAAATTCCGGTAATTAAAATTATTGTATTTGCTTAATGTTTTCTTCGGGTAAACATTGGAGAATTTTTTGTGAGGGAAGGGGAATGAGATAAATCCAACATTTTCTTAACAATCAGAAATACCGAAGAAAATAGTTCATAAATGGTATAATACTTTTAAGTTACTCTTTGTGAATGCCTGCTATAATTTTTTTTTAATTTCGTAATGCTAATATGGAGAAAAGAAATAAATGGAAGAGAGATTTTAAGCAGTTTGGAATCCATAACTAAAAAATAAATTAAATTATTCAAGAAAATGGATTGAAGAAATGCTTACGTTTTGAAATGCAGTCTGTTGCAATCAAAATACTTTTCTTTCTCAATAAAGGCAAGATTAATGCGAGCTTGAAAGGAAGTGAACTGAAATAGATTTTGTTTGAAAAGGAAAATCAGATCAAATTACTTTTTTGTGCCAAACGAATTTCGTAATCGTAGCATATAAATATAAGGCAAACGATAAATAAATAAAATAAAAAATGAAGCAAAAGATTTTTTTCTAAAAATTTGAAGTTTAACTGCAGTCAATTTCCTGGAAAGGTGGAAAAAAGGCAGACGATCAGAATTGAATTTGATTCATTACATTATTAGTAAAATGACTCCTCGAAGTGAACTGTCTGTTCGAAAAATGACAAACTCTTAATAGTTCTAAAACTACTGTTCACAATGTTTTGAGAAAAAACAAGCAATATATATATATATATATAAAAATTAAGTCAATTCCTACTTAGGTCAACAAAGAAAATTTTTGTTTTAGTTACTTTTTATTAAATAGTTATATATGTGCTGTTGGATTATTATCTTTTTGTTACTATTTATTCATTTTTTAATTTGATCAATGAATTAATATTTGAAAAAACTGTATTAACATCAAGTGTCATCCACTACAAGTTTAAAAAATGTATTTGAACTTGAATGGATGAATAGAAAATATTTTATTAAGGATTGAAAATTTGAACAAGGTATATAGTATACATATATATATAGAGAGAGAAAATGAACTGATAGTAGGAATTGAAAAAAAGAGCCGTGTGGAATACAGAAAAAGATCTGAACGCAAATAAAAGTGAATTAAGCTCGTGAAAACTGACTAATTTTCAAGTTACAGACGAAAATATACTAGCTACTTCGTAAAATAGCACAGCAAACAAGTACCTCATATTACTGAGTGGCGAAATTTGAAGTCGATGTTTGTGTTAATCTTCGGAAAAATTAAGAGGAAACTCACGATTAATAGAATATCCTAAAGAAGCGTCTAATATGGACAAATAACTTCGTATATTCTAAAAATGTACATAAAAAAATTATCTTTAGATTCTAAGAATATTAACTTTGATATAAGGCAAATTCAAATAAGTTTTACAGCAGACAAATTGAGAGACAGTTCTGTTTTAGGTGATGGAAACATGAAACTAGACAACTAACAATGGATATAATATAGAAGTTTGAAACCCTTCGAGCTAATTTTAGAAAACCGAAATAGAAGTTTAGATTCAACAAAATAATGCTTTTAGCCAAACATCTTAGTCTACAAAAGACGGGTTAGGAGTAAAACTTGATATTATGTTAGCAGAAAGCTTTAGTCCTAATTTAAAATCCCCAAAAAAGAAATTACGAGAAATTATATTTCTAGAGAAAAACTTTATGCTTAGGTATAACATCCATTGCACCTTTGGTGAATATATGTAGGAAATAGTATTAAATTAGTTTCGAATAACTAATTAAAATGTTATAAATTTCCAATACATCGCGATTGTAAGGAATGGCGACGCCAAAAAACCAAATCAAATCAGAGGAGTTTCAAAATGCCCAACGAAAAGAATTCGTTCGCGGTGACATCAGACGCATGTGGTCCCTGAGGGACAGACCACTTTTCACTCCTACACCGACTATGAACGAGTAAAGTCGATGTGCTTTTAGCGGCTTTATTTTGTAAATAAGGCAAACACCCTTTTTAGGTTTAACGATGTTTGGCATCTTCATCTCACAGGTGAGCCCTGCTCTCTATTCGAACTGTCATTTATTCTTTTCTTTGTAAATAATTAAATGCTGTAAATAGCGTATCTCATTTTCCTTATTTTAATAAATTAACTGTTCGTTTAACTTGGCTACAGTGTTTTCGTTCCTTCAAAATTACACCTATACTCCTAGACACCATCCCACATATATTCCATTGGAGAACATACATATTCCATTTTTAAAATAAAAACACAAACTAACAAAATCTGGTTATCACACGCGGAATAATTTCATACCAGATCTCCAGTCTTTATATATTTCTCTATAACTAATTATAATATCAAACAACTTCAATAACAAACTTTTAATGAGATAATAAACATCTTAATTGGAACATAAAATGCAACGACCAGTAAAATAAATAATTTTAAGCAACATTACGGTAAATGGGGCTAAACATAAAATAATTATTTTTAGAACCACAATATGTTATTGACTTGCATTGAATTCATATTTTAATGATTAGGTTCTTTTTATTTTGAACAGAAACAAATAGTTACTCACTAAATATATATATATATATATATCAGTATTTTAAAAAAACTGAATAATAATTAATTTTTACAATTTTATGCATCGCAGACACTAAAGAGACTTAAGACAAAATTTATTTCCTCAAATAACAATTCCTTTTAAAATTAATTATTAACTAAAACCACTCCCATGCACAAAGGAGTTAATTAGAAAAACAATTAATCAAGTGTAAAAAACAAATTAGAATTCCTTAAAAATTTGTGTTTTATCTTGATAATATTATAGCAATGCGCTTATTATTAACTAACATCTAAAAAACGATAAAATAATGAATACAAATTTTTATAAAGTTTTTTAAAAAAAAAATATTAATCAGATAATAATAATAATTGCAAGTGATACACTCACAATGTAGTTATTGGGACGCAGACATATATTTCCAGTCGGACCTCTATTTAACAAAGTCGCTAAATCCCGAAAAAAAGTGTTCGTTATGTGGAAAATTCGTTTTACAGAGATGCATCTTTTAATGTATAATTTCGAAGTTATTGAAATAAACATACAATCCAATAAAAAAAAAAAGGAACAGTTGGTGTCGGTTTGCCTCGTAGTAAAGATATTGTTACGTAGATTGGGGTTCGAGGATTTTATGCTATCAGTTTCAAAGAACAAGACAGATTCTTTAGAAGCTATGGAAATTTATTGTTGAAAATCAATCCTTGAAATACAGGATTCAGCCACGAAATTCACAGAATAAATATCAGAAGTACTTCACACCTTGGTAAAAATGCAATATCAGAGTCTAAAATACAAGTAAGCTAGATTATTCACAAGCACCACTCGTCCTACTCAACAGCCCAGCTAATCGCTATTAAACTTTTCAAGGTCAAGGCAAGACTACCAATCGCTAGTCAAAACAAGACTAACTCAGTTCCGGCGACCGTCTCCGTATTTATAGCCATCAAGGATCCTTCGAGAAAGATTCGCTTGCGTCATGCATCGTGAAATTAGTTTATTTCTCCACTAATTTCCAAAATAATCCATAGGATCTCGAACTCACCAAAAACGGCCATCAAGTCCCATTGAATCGCCATTATAATGTAAGGGACGGCGTTGCTTGCGAATATATAACAATTCTTACATAAAATAAATATAACATAGAGCAATATAAATGTATTACACATCCAAATACAAATTATTTACACTATTTTACATAAAATTCGCAACAATATATTAAAAGTTGTCTTAATGAAAGAATAAAAAACTGTATCCTGAAAAGTCTCCATGCAACTTTCGAATCGTTATATATGTATGTAGATGTAAAAAGAGTGTGTGTAATAACATACAATATTTACTTAACATTCTAATCATATATATTTTTTCTCTAAGCCATAATTGCGATTTCGAAACGCATCTCATTTCCTTTCGCATCAAAGGATTAAAACCTATATTTTAACAGGTCTATTCCTCCTTAAAAGGATTAGACCTAGAATTATTGACTAATGTATTCACGATTCCTTGTTTTAGAACATCTTAACAGCTCACACATGCCTTACTGAGTGACTGAAACTTTTCCCTAAAACATTTACGTAATATCTAAAAATAGCATATTTCCCTTCACTTGAACACGTGATTATGCTTTTTCCTACTATATTTTTCCAGATGAAAATGTAGAAAAGGGAAAAATCTCGCTTTTGATGCACGAAACAAGTAAGTTTTTATTATATATATAATTTTAAGAACTCCTGAAAAAATTGCGAACCAGCTTCTTCGGTTGCTTCGCAGCGCCATCTGATGCGTATATGGATGATTAAAGCTTAAAAAAGAATTTTTCACTATTGAATTAATTAATTAAAATATTTAAATATGTGTTTCTGCTGCATGAAAGACATGCTCAATGAAGCTTAAAGTGGAATTGTTTTAGAGGATCCTGACTTCAGTTTTATAGCGTAATAAAATACATTTATAAACTAACTCTCATTATTAAAAAAAAAAATCCATCGAACAATTTGTTTGTTTAATGTTAACACAATAGAATGTAATATGTTTATTTTCATATATTTGGAACAAAAGCTGCTTATGAGATTATATAAAAACCATTTTGTAGGTTAATTATGTAGAAGAAAAAATATCTATCATCATTTAAAACAATAACAAATTAAGCATGTGTTTTTTCATATGATTTCACTTCAATTCCTGACGTAAAAAGGGAAGTATCTAATTCAATAATGACAACAGAAATATATTTTTAGAATGTTCTTTTGTATTTTATTATTCCAGATAATTGAAAGCAAAATATCTAAATGCATATAAAAAAATATACACATTCACTTCATTTAAATAACAATAGCATTATCCTCTTTGAAGGATTGCCACAAAGCCACTGAAAAAATACTTAAACGAAATACATTCACTTCAAAAGGAATTTTAAAGTTCTTTTTGACATTCTAAAAATACTGGTTTTATTAAACCTTTCCTGGAATATTTTTTCTACAATCCTGTTAGATTTATTTTTAAAAAGTACCTTTTTGATCTTTCGAGCACTTGATACACATAATCTAACAACTATTCATTCAATTCCGGAATCTGTGTTAAGAAGGATTTCAAGTGCTCTAAGTGACCGCTTTTTTCTTAACACATTTTTTTCCAATAATGCTTTTAAATGTATTTTGAATCACTGGCGCGATGATAATAACATCTTTTAGCAAAATAAAACTACGATTTTATTGGATTCCAAGAATAAATATTTAAAAATGTATTTTCTCTCAACCCCTTTTTTACCAAAGTTATACAAAATTTTCGATTTTGTTTGTTTCAAAATTCATTATAAATATACAACTAAAACACAAAAATGCTATTCCTAATTTTTAGTTTTTAATTAATGTTATAGAAGAATATTTATTTATTCTAAATTGATTTTTTACTTTTATTTTAAAAAATCTTTTTAAATATTTTTATAACGATTTTTCTATCTTCTGGTAAAAGTTATAAAATAAGCTAAAATAGTTGAGGCTAAAATAATGATATTACCTTTGATATTAAATAAATAGTGCATATTAAGGTACTAAATAATTTTCTGTATTTCCCGCACGGCCTCAGAAGAGAATATAAATAATTTTGTTCACATTTTTGTTGAAATCTCCTTTATATATATATATATATATATATATGTAATAATTTCAATAATTTAATCTGTAATAGCTCTTGAATTATTTGATGTCCAGTCCTTCAGGACAACCACGCAATTATTTTAATTGGCTACCCGCCTACCGGGGACTATTAGAACTACATCCATCTACCTGCTAAATCACGAGATGTCCCGCTGAATATAAATAGCAAGACTTTAGAAAGTCCGCTCTCTTCGCTCTTCCCTCTGTAAACAAGTAGCCAGCCGGCTGCCGCGTGTTGTGTGTTTGTTTTTTGTCTTTTTTATGTGTAGTGTTGTCCATGTAATATGCCTATGTGTTCAAGAAGTGCAATAAATTTTACTAAATTACAAGACTGCCTCTTCAATACAACAGTAATCGTCCACTCGCCACGTAATACAGGAATCACTCACCACTGGCCATTCCCTGTCTTTTCGTTACAATAGCATCCACTCGCCACGACAAATTATGCCACACTATAAGTTTTATTATATATATATATATATCACAAATACACTTAATTTGCCACAAAACAATTAAGGTTGTCTTCGGTTAATGTTAAAGAATAGGATCCGAAATTGGTGTCTTTTTTAAGATATAAAAGAAATGAAAAATTAATATTATATTCTGGCTTCGCTATAATTTAGAGAGCAGCATATTTTATCACACTTCACATTTTTAACCGAGTTTTGCCAGTATAAAATGTGTGTTTCGCGTTTTTTCTCCTGCTACATAATGTTAAATGAGCTATCCCTTCACGGGTCAAAATGAATAATAATAATAATAATAATAATTTTCATGGTAAATTTTGAAAATTTAGAAATATTATATTGTTAATAAATGCAGGAGTTATAATGGTGAAAATTTTCATGAAAAAATTGATACATTTGTCTGCCTGAAAGTGTACTCCACGTTTAGTTCAGGCTCTAGTACATTTGCCGAAGACAGCCTTAAGAAAAATTGAAAAATAAACTCATCTAAACACATTTGTTACTTTGCTAATACCAACAATAAATCACACAATCAGGGACGTTTTAAAGCATGCGTTAACTGGGCTCGGTCCCAGGACCTTGGCCTAGAGAGGGACCTCTACTCGATCTCGATTCGGTCTTAATAAAATCATAATCCAAAAAAAAAATCTTATTCATCAAATGTTATTTCCTGACAAGACTGTATCATTATGTTATGATGTCTGTGCTTAGGCCTAGGTCGAGCCGGTTTGTGAGATTGTGAGCCACACACATTTACTTGTCATGAGTTATCATTTGTGCGAGTATTTGACAGTGTATGCTATACTATCTGTTCAAAAGAGTCACAGGTGGGTCTACTTTTACATAGGAGAGCAGGCCCTTTAAAATCTTAAGATGTCACTGCACACAGCATGTTTTTGCTAATAGTAATACATATGTTTAATACATGAATTCGTACACATCAAAACGGATCTTAATATTGAACAAATGATAAATCTTTGTGCCACAAAACTAGAAGATGAGTTAAGCAATCTTAATGTTTCTAGAAACCACAAAACAACCTAAAAATACACTGGATTTTTGAATTAGGATTACATAATTTTAAAAAAATCAAAGTTACGAAGTTCAAATGTTTATAACTTGATTCGATAAATATGTTGTAACGGGTCTATTCGAGTTCTTTCTACTAATAGTCCTCTTGAGGAATATTGGGTCTTGAAAAAATTATTGTATTGAAAACTTTCCTCCGAAGAAGAATATGTGATTATGTAAATCAAGGCTTGTATTTAAAGATCAAACTTTCGAGTTAGGAGAGAAGGGGTAGACTGCTAAAAGATAGCAGTGATTGATTAAAGTGAAGCTAGGCGAGAGCACTTCGTAGCTTATTTGATTAATATTAAGTTTGACGAATGGTTAAATTAGATTCGGTCGATTTGAATTAGAAGGCGTATTGTCTGGACGTAAGTGATCCGATTTATTGTTAATTCTTCTAGTATCTAGTTTACCTCGCCTTTGCTCCCATATTTATCAATTGGTGCATTTCTTAACTTGGGTTATTGAATTTGTGTCTTTTTTGAGAATTGTTAATAAATAGAGTTTGCATTGACTATGGCTAATCTTCTTTCTGACCCTCTCACACTAATGGATGGCACGGGCTATCAATTACAAATAAAATTACATGTTAAAGTTATTATAAATATATTCTCGCATACAAAGTTGCAACACTACATTGTTGCGAATTTGCGTGGGGGTAAAGCAGCCGATGACTCCAATTACTTGAATAGTAATAGATTTATTAATGGACAAGGACAAACAGATGACTCCACAAAGACAAATCGATGTATATGCACAAAGAAACGTTATAACAGATTATTTACAGTACTGGAAAACACAATCATTAATCACAAGCTTTACAATGCTAAAGAAATGGATTTCTAGAAAAGATCCACTGACAGAAACTCAAATAAAGTCTCTCTCTCTCTTATCGCAGTCAACGAACAAGACTGATCTCTGGTATCGATTGACTGGGCCGTTGTCTCAAAGGTTTTTTATGGAAATTTCCAAAAGAATCGATCCAAGAGACTTCTCGAGGGTTCCTTAGTGATATCAGTTTCTGTCAAATTCGTAGCCAAGGGCGAAAACGTCGCCAATCTGGCCACCCTCGTCTCGTTTTCTACGGTTGCCATAATTTTATTTTTCAAGTTCCTACTGGGGAGCGAACTTTTACTGTAAAACTCTTTTCCCACAAACTGTGTATCACTGCAGGGAAATCAACATACATGAAGTTTTTAGCTATAAATACCATAATATTTTTAACACGCTTTGATTAGCTTCACCTGAACTTAACGGAATCTTGGAACTCGATTTTTACCCACTTTAAAAGGTCGGATTAATTCGAAGTTTTGCCCACTTGACAAGGACCGATGACAAAACAATAATTTAATAGTTTGTTCCATTGTCCTGATCAGGATCATCAGGAATAACAATTTCCCGTTTCCAGATTTGGCAACTGATTCCAGATCCCATTTTCAGATTTGGCGATTAATTCATCAATGAATAAATGATAGTTTAAAAAACTAAAAAAAAAAACACGCTTTTAGCAATGCATTTTTTAAGCTTTCAGTAATAAATAATAAAAAATAGTAATAAAAAAATCGCATCCACACAAAAATACAAAAAAAAAAAAAAAAAAAACTAATTTTAATGACTTACTCAAAGGCAATAATTTATCAAAATTTTTATTTTAAGCAAAAATTCAATCAGTAACATACTGGCTTAAAAATAATAAACCAACAATTTAAAAAAAAACCCCATTTTAATGAAACATTTATAATGATAGCAGGAGTTTCTAGAAAACATTTTTAGAAGCTCTTTCGAACATTTTAATAAAATTCAGTAATAAGATCGGAAACAAGCTACAAAAATAGCAACAGAGTGCACATCCTAAACTCTAAGAAAGTCTTATCGTTTCTGAAACAAGTGCGCACGAGTTTGAAAGGAAAAAAAAAGAAACTTTTCAAATAATTATCCAAATAAGCTGCACTTAAAATTCGAAGTTTGACAAACTGAAGAGGAAGAAAATCAAATTCCAAGTAGCAAAGAGTCTTCAACTAATGAATCTTCATTTGAACACGGAAATGCCCTTTTTTTAAACCTCTTCCTGACTTCGAATATTCGCAATTATAGATTCTGAAACGAGAGGTTGAATATTTTTAAATATTATCGTAGGTACTAAGCATCATCCAACTCATTGTCTGGATTGCACTAAAGTTGACATTTTTATAATTAGAAAGTGAAATTCTTCGGATAATGCATGATAATAATTTGTTCCCTAAGATAATAGCAATGTCACAATAACACGCATGGAAGAGCTTAATTAGAATAAGTGAATTTAATCAGTTGAAATTAAGGTTTCGTGCTCGCCGGAAGGTGCCATTAAGACGTTATTTTCTATTTGTTAAAAATATGTTCGTGTCAGAATTTTAAGAATAAATATAATTTTAACTATACACTGAAAATTCTTCAAAAAATCACACATTTCATTTTAAAAGTACACATCTAATGTTTAACTTTTTAATTTAAAAATAGTAAAATAAAGAGTAATATTATTAAACCTGGATTTAAATAAATTGTTTATGAAAGAATTTTCATTATTCATGAAAATTTATTGTTTGATTAGCTTTTTAAAGCAACTACCCGATTAAGAAATTTATGCTCATGATGTTTTGATAAATGCACACGAAAATGTTGCAAAGTTTGACGAGGAAAATCAAAATTACCATAATTTTTTTCAATAACATTACTTAAGAAACATTTACTTCCTAATACATGACATATTATCCACGCGCGCGAGTGATTCCAGAAAAGAAATTGCTTTAATAACTACAAAGTACATACGTTTAAAATTACAAGCAAACGTTTTAAATAGTTTTTTACGATAGATTAATTTAAAGTTATAAGAAAAACTTCGCCATGCTGAAATATGAATGTACGGAGTTACGGATGTCATGGAGTAACATTAAAGTCCAGAACTCAAAATTTAGAATATTTCTTCGACAATAAAAGTGCTCAAAATTAATATTATATTCGACTTCCTACACAGCGCAGCAGATTTTACTATCGAAATAATTATTAAGTGTGGATTCCTTTTTACTTGTATAAAATGTGTTTCATATTTAGTTTTTTATACCGTAAAGGTACATGAGCTTCATTTTACATATTAAAATAAAAAAATGACTCATTTTTGAAAAATTTTGATATTTTAAAAATGCAATATAATAGAAACAAAATTACAACGTTGAGAATTTTCAAGAATATCAAGATATTTTTGAAAATGACCCCACCGCGTTTAATTCATGTATTTTTTTAAAAACTTTATTTTACGCGTTAAGCGAAGACAGTTTTTAAAAATCTTCAGGCGTGTAATTGAAGTTTGCACTTGGTTCATACCTTTAAGATTTATTTTGGCTTTTTGTTATTTTTTTCGGCACATTTTATATGTTGATGTAGAATATGTTAATGCATTTTGAATGACTGTTTATATATCGTAACAATAGACATGTAAAATTTAGTAATTATCAAAAAATCACGTTTTGGACTCTATTTTTCTCACTTTTAGTTGTAACACCATTCTAAATCAGGCATTATGTGAAACAAAAAAGTTCCAATTTTTAAGAATACAAGAAAGAATTTGAATTTCTATATGTTCTTTTTAACACAGCACGTCTTCAGCATATTCCAAGTCTAGTGGAAATCGACATATTCAAATACGAAAATAGAAAAGAAAAGTCGAATAATAAATATCAAGAAATTATGTTCATTACAAATTATTATAATCAAGAATTATTTAATATCAAAATAAAATTACCCATTGATGATACGCATTTAAACATATTGTTGTCAACATATTAATGTACCAAACATTTTATTGTAAAACTGATATTGCCAAACGATATTGAACAAAAATACATGGAATTTTTACATCACCGAAAGAAGTAACATCTAAACCAATTTCATACAAATGACTACTATAGAAATCATTAGCATTAAAAACAATCAAATATCATACAACTACATTTGAATAGATTAAATAAGGTTTTTCAAGCCGCCCATCTGGTATAGTGATGCTGACTGCGGTGCCGTAGGGCATGGATGTTTGTAAATGTATAGTGTCTTCACGGCATGGGGGATACTCTAAATAGCCATCGAGCCGAAAGTCCTCTCGTGAGGTTGGTGGAAGGGGAAGAGAGGTGGCAGACCTAACTACTCCCAGGGCGTTCTCCCACAAAATAGGGTTTGAACCGAGCAAAATCGTACTGTCGCCTGCATGGTGCTCAAAGTTAAGGCTAACGACAGGCGTAAAAGTCTAGCCCTACGACGCGATGAATTTCGTGGACCTTTATCTGATGTTACTGTCGATCAAGTGGCATAAATAACAACAAAGTTTTTTCAAGTATAATGTTTTTGTCTCAACACTGGTAAATATAGTCCTATCAATGTTTAGGGATATCAATGGTCCATTTGACGCATGCGTATTCATGACATTCGCGGAATTCATTGTACACTATAAACAAGATTCCTGAGAAGTGAGACAAATGCCATTGTTCATAGTTGGACAGCATTTTGAATTATAATGTAGAATTGTTATGAATAACTTGTGACAGAGTCATAATGCTGCGTCTATTTCAAAAGATGTCATCGTGGGATTATAACAGTATTCTGCACAAGGACATATTGTGAGAAAGGGGACAATTTTCTTACATTAAAGCTGTTAACAATACCCTAAAAAAACATCAAAACTTCTTTTTTTGCATTTTTATATGGTCTATATGTTTGGAAAGTTTGCCCCAAAATTTCAGATCTGAAAAACCAACCAGTTTTTCAAACATATTTGAAGTTTTCTGAATATATAAATTTTAGTTTCGGTTTAATTTTAAAGCATTTTTGCATTTCTAAGTGAAATTAATTAAAAATATTTGTGAACACAATCCATTTTTTCAGTGTGAAATTACAATCAACTGCAATTTTCAAAATTGAAATCATCTCTATTTGCTTATGTTTTGAACTTTTTTTGAGTTCTCCCATAGTTACTTACAATTCAGATTGACTTCAAAACCAATACTTATTTTTACATACAGTTTATTTTTTTAAAAAAGCTTTTTACTTTGTTACCATTAATTTTTTCCTGTTGAGAAAACGCCACGACTAAAACGTACTCGGGTTGCTATGAGAAATAATATTCGAAAGAGATGGAATACGCCTGAAAAAAAATAATAATAAATCTAAAACCCAGTCTTCAGCTGATACTACAATGAGACCAGAATACAAATGTTCTGAATACAAATACTGCAGAAAGAACTGAGTATTTCCAAATTACATTATAGTAAATATATTGTAGTTTTATACATTACAGTACTTTAAAGTTACGCAACAAAAACATAAACTTGCTAAAATGCTTCGATTTAAAATCGAGAAAAAAATTAGATATTATTTACAAATACTTTATTACTATTTAATAATACTTTTTCAATTAAATTGAGGTTATCTGTCAAATCCCCAAACGTCATTTGATCTTCTGAATATTTGGGTCTAAAGATTTAAGTTCTCCAACGTCTTCGCTCTTGCCCATACATTTCTACGAGTTCACCAATTGTCAGCTCCTGATTACAGGAATCCAGCAGTTCTTGTACGTCATCACACTATCCACTTCTAAATTTATTTGTTTCGCAAAATCAACAACTTCTTCAACTGCATTACGAATTTCCCCAATTAATCTTTCTTTCTTTCTTCTGAAACAAAAGTCGAATTGACAAGATTTGAAAATCGTGTAACTCTGGATTCAGTCAGACGGGATAGCGTAAGGCGAGGTATTTCTGTACTTTATTTTGCTTAGACATAAAAAAAGTAAAAATTATAAGAACAAGCAATAAAAAAAATTTTTTTTTTTTAAGTCACTTCCTACTTAGATCAAAAAAGAAAAATTGCATTTTAGTTTTTTTTTAATCAAAAAATTACAATTAATATAAATATGGATATGGATATGACAGAATCACAATATTAAGTGGCAATTAATTTTCATTAATTATCGTTAAAGTATCGTATTGTCATCCAAAACAATCGTGTGTATAAAATTTCAGTTCAACCGAATGCTTTAAAACGTGAGAATAAAAAAATTCTTTTAAAGTTTTGACTCAAGTCGCTAAAAATGAGGCCAACGTTACTGTATCTGTAATTCTTTAAATATTAGTTTCGGTCAATTCATTTTAGTAATTAATTATAATTAAATTATCGTATTGTCACTCAAAACAATCGTGTATAGAAAATTTCAGCTCAAAAGAGCGCTTTAAAATGCGAGAAAAAAAAACCTTTTAAAGTTTTGACACAAGTCGCCAAAATAGTCGCTAAGTCGCAAAAAATGATGCCAACGTGGCTGTATCTGTAATTCTTTAAATTAATAAATTTAATAAATTATTTTATATTAAATATAATTAAATTACCGTATTGTCATCAAAAATAATTGTGTATATAAAATTTCAGCACAACTGAGCGCTTTAAAATGCATTTCATCAACGATTGAAAATTTGAACAAGATATATATAGGGAGATTCTGAACAAATAGTAGGAATTGAAAAATACCCAACACTGCGTAGTTTTTTCCAATCAATGTGTAGTTTTATCGGGTATTTGTTTTCATTTATTCAATTAAACTTTATTATTGCACTAAATTATAATAACCGAGTAACATAAAGCGTGTGAGGAAAAAAAAAACAGTAATATATTAATACACGACACGATAAATTGAAATAAGTGATTAGATGAAGAAACTAATGTTTTACCAATGGCGCCAATTGGCGCCAACCTTTTTTTTTGCTAAATGTTCTAGTATACATAATTACGTTCGGCTAGCGGTCTGTATCATGGCACACCATTCTCATATCGTATCCCAATACGCCGCCAAACATAATCTTTTTATTTTTTTTTATTGTCGGGAACAAAAAAAATAATAATAAATTATTGAATAAATAATTAGCATCAATTAATAAAATAAATTATTAATAACAAATACTTAATTAAAGTTTACGTTCTAGGACTGTAATCAATTGAAAAAAAATCAAGGGTGATGGGGGTGGGAGTCCGGATCCGTCCCCCCCCCCCCCTCCCCCTTGTGTGTGTTACTAGTCTGTATAGATATTCTGTATAAAAAAACTACAATCAGGTTATGATTAAAAACGACAATCACCCACTTTGAAATGAGCGAAAATGTTTCCGTTAATTGTGAAAGGGTTAAAAAAATGTAACCCTAAAAGAATGACGTCATTAATCAAACGAACAAAAAATATCCAGCAGCAAGCTCCTTCGCGCTTATTCCATTCAACTTTAATGAAGAAATCCAGTAAATATTGCAATTAACTCGAAAAACCAACGCTTTTGAAACTACCCCAGTAAGTGAATTTCAAAAACAAAATCTTAAAACATAAAAATAGTCCATTCTGCTGAAAGCTCCCGGACTTAACAACTTCCATTTCTTCCATCCGCATAAAAAAACAATACATTAACCAATGAATTTCCATCTAATGAATAAATTGAAAATTCAGTGCCGGGGTAAGGAAATTCATCTTCTCGAAAAAAAGTAGCCCTCCCCATCTCGGAAAAGTCGTTTTGCGTGTATTTGTTCCAGAGTTTGGATATTACTTCCAGACGTCACAGATCGTTTCTATCGATCTTCCAGCTTGGGGTATGCCTCTTCCTTTTCAAACGGCAGGCTTCTGCAGTCCAGAACAGGAAATAGGGGACAGACGGAACAACCCAACCACTAGAACTAAGTCCGATTCTTGTGAGAAACATTCGACACACAAAGTTGCAAGTGATTAACACTAGAGTAATGGATTTTCGAACGAAAATTCATCATTCTGTAGAATGTGTATAAAACAGTAAACCTAATTTCAAATTGCTTTTGTTTGGTGTGTTTTATTTAAAATTTTACTGTGGGGTTTGAAGTAATTATTTTATAGGCTAATTAATTAGTAATAAAATACTGGATGTGTAAGAATATTTAAAATAGAAATGTTTGAATCCATTAAAGAAGGCAAGTTTTTGTAAAAAATTTTATTTCAATTAAGTTTTCAGTTTAATTTTTTTTTCGATTAAATTTTTAAGTTTAATGAAGTATTTATTAAGTTTAAGTTTATTAAGTTTTCAAAAAATGTTTCTAACTAAATGCAATTGAAGAAAATTGAAAGCTTGGGGATTTAACAATACAAGTTGCTTTTCTTCTAAGTCAGTGGCGTACATAAGGGGAAAGGGTTGGGGATTCAAATCTCCCCACAGACCAACATATTTTTAATTTTTACCATAGAGATTAACCCTCTGAGCTCTCATCTACATGTTTTTCAGAATGTAAATCTCCTCCCCCCCATAAGAGAGATCTCTGTGTACACCACTGTTCTAAATGACATTGAAAAAAAATAATATTTAGAATAACCCTTTTTTTGGGGGGAGGGGATGGCGAGTTTCCTTTACGTCATAGTAAGAACAGAATTGCGATTTCAAATGCTGTTTCAACTGAAAATCGTAGCATGATAAAAGGGACCGCATATGATGAATTACATTATTTCGCCGAACCTCGCGCTGGGCAAGGTCGACTCAGCCTTTCACCTCTTCAATCAGTCGATAAATGAGTACCAAGCTTGCTTGGGAACTTAACACTGGGGGTTTTCACGTCAGATTGACACCCTGATCGGAATACCAGCTCATGCACCTCAAAGCCAAAGGTCACTTATACTAATATGGACACAGTAGGCCTCATGGGCTGTTGCGCCACTGAGTTAAGTTATAAATCTTAACTAAACAATAAAACAGATGGAATAAAAATGCATTATTAAAAGTGGAAATTAATTAACTGTTAGCAATTATAACTTTATCAATTCGAAAAAGAGAGAGAGATAAGGATATATTTAAATCTTCTTAATAACACATTAAAATTTTACAAACATAACGTACATAAGTAATAGTTATACACTGTTGTTTTTTTTAACTAATGAAACTAGTTCATTGAAATTTAATTAAACAACCTAACATTAAATTCAATAAATAAATTTTAATGTGTCTCAGATAATGAATATTATTAATCACAAGCCACACAGTGACAAGAATTTTTCAAAATTTTTATTCCATATATATATATATATATATATATGTCCGGGCTTAAACTATCCAAAAGTTATGGCTCATTATTACAGAACTACCCATCAGAATGCAATAAATTGTTCATCCATGGATTGGAAATCCCACCGAGATTTTTTGGGTCTAGTCCGATCGGCTGCACGTGGGCGTATTATTCGGCAGTCGCAGACGATAAACTTGTTACACTGACTTTATTAGTAAAGATGCGGACACCGCAGCAAAAGACGCAGTGCGTACTTTGGTTAACGGAATTTTAATCAGTCACGCGTAAACAGTGAAGTGTTCGAACAGAATGGAATGTCGTTACTGGCTTGCCTAGAAGACTAATCAAGTCTCCTACAGAATGAATCACGCACACGATCAATAGTGTTTTCTATCACGAAAACTTAAAAATACTTGTTACTTTGAGATACCAAAGTTCCCGTCTCTTTTAAAATTCTTTCCCATTGGTGGATAGATTTTGACTTCGGAGAATCGACATTCCATTCTGTTCGAACGCGTCGCTGTACAAGTCCGACTGAATTAAATTCCGTTAACCATAGTACGCACTGCACCTTTTGCTGCGGCATACGCATATTTACTAATGAAATCAGTGTAACAAGTTTATCGTCTGCGATTGTCGAATAAGATGCACACGTCCGGCCGATTGGACTAGACTCAAAATATCTCGGAGGGGTTTCCAATCCACGGATGAACAGTTTATTACATTCTGATAGGTATTTCCGGAATAATAAGCTATAACTTTTGCATACTTTAAGCCCACAGACACCCTGTATATATGTAATAATTCACGTTAATTTTCTCTCGAGGGTTTTTAATCCATAATGTCCTGAGCCCTGCAGGACTTCACGTAATAATCAATTTCTAGTTTAACCACCAAAAGGGAAATAACCATAACCTTATCTCTTCAAAACTAAAGGTTCAGCGATTTCAAATTAAGAATTATACAATCTAACATCATCCGAGTATTTGGACCAATCAGCAGTACCTTTTCCAGAAATCCTACGATTTTAATAGCTTCCGGATGCCATCGGTGTAAATAAACGGTGATTTCTGGATAAAGAAGGACTACTTTCTGTGATTGTCATGTAAGCAGCGTATGTTAATGTCTTACTTTATGTGCTGCAACTTTTTTTATGTTGGTGAGTGTTTTTTCTACACATCCAAATAAATGCGGATAAGTACCAATAAAGTACCAAGCCTTATGAATTCCTTCAACTTTCTGCAATCATCTTATTCCAGTTAAAAATGCCTTAGAATACAGCCGAATTATGTCATATATATATTTGTGTGTGTGCGCATGTGTGTGTTATAATTCCTTTTGATAATAAATCCTATTAGCTTCATCTAAACAACTTTTTAATTTGTAATAGTCTTGGCCTTCAGGACTCACACGAAAATAATAAACTAGCTTATCCGCATAATGGAATAATCGTAACAGTATCTCTGGAAAATCCAGCTCGCTTTTTGTCTCTTTTGTCTTCGGCACAATGTAAAACGCGTGTATGTCATATTTATGCTTTGCGTCGTCCATTTCTATGTGTTTAATGTACAATAAACCGAATTACCTAACAACAAGACTGCCTCATCAATACCATCTATGCAACATCAATAAATTAAATAATTATTTATATAAAGAAATGCCTTAACACCCACCACGTCCTGTCATATTATATATATATATATATATGTGTGTGTGTGTGTGTGTGTGTGTGAAGTAGGCGGCGCTACACGCTACTGCAAGCCCCCCCTAGCAGCCCCCTCCCAGGTGGCTTTGAAAGGAAACGAGAGGGCAATGACTCCGACGGAAGAGACAGCGAGAGAAGAGATTGAGAACGGAAGAGAGGCAGACGCACATAGGCACAGCAGTAATAACTCTTAAAAACATAATGAAAGCCAATTAGGCAATGACGTGAATTTAAATGCTTCACTTAATTCATTAATTGTTATTCTTCATTTTATTTATTCTTGTTTTAAAAATAAACAGACTTTTCTGTAAACAAAATTTAAGATTTAATCCCAGAAACAACATAACATATATATATATATA